>OZ025245.1:1810842-1833342 GCA_964019155.1 Osedax fenrisi
ACTACTACTACTACTACTACTACTACTACTACTACTACTAATACTACTACTACTACTACTACTACTACTACTACTACTACTACTACTACTACTACTACTACTACTACTACTACTACTACTACTACTACTACTACTACTACTACTACTACTACTACTACTACTACTACTACTACTACTACTACTAATACTACTACTACTACTACTACTACTACTACTACTAATACTACTACTACTACTACTACTACTACTACTACTACTACTACTACTACTACTACTACTACTACTACTACTACTACTACTACTACTACTACTACTACTACTACTACTACTACTACTACTACTACTACTACTACTACTACTACTACTACTACTACTACTACTACTACTACTACTACTACTACTACTACTACGTATACTTACTACTGATAACACGTACCTACTTGGTATCAGTAGTAAGAAGGTGAAACTCTTCGATTTATGACCCCCTCCTAATACAGACCCACTATCGTATCTCAGTAACTATAAGAGATATCAAAAAATAATATATACACAAACTGTTAGTAATTTAATCATAAATATGAATAAGTATTTTATTTAAAAAAATATTTAATCCTACAATTGTTATTTGATAAAATGTAATATTCTGTTTTTACTTTTTAAATATTTGAATAATAATTTTTTTTAAATTATTGTAAATACTTTATTATTTAAAAGAAAACTTAATACTGAGCATAATATTGTATATCAATACAATGTTTATAACAATTATTAAAATAATTTAATTTGAATAACTATTAACGAATATATCTTAATTATATAAATCCATATGATTTTCCTATTACCGACCCCATGTGATTTATAATATCCAATCAAAATCGATCCATATTTTACTTAATATATGTCGTAAGTTGTTTATATATCATTGATATAGATTTATGATTCATGATTCCAGTTGAATATATACATACTGATTAATAAATAAATATAAAATAATAATATACACTATTTTAATATAATTACTATAAAGTTTAAATTTAAATTTAATATTACTATTAAAACATAAATTCAATAACAAATAAATTACGTGCATATTATAATTAATTATAGTTATGTATATCTACTCTTTTTATTGGATATTATAATACTACAATTATTTATATCACGAGTATTTTAGCGGGTCGGTATTAGGTACATGTATACATCGGATATATCCGATTACCGACACCCCTGTTTATTCTTGTAAATATAATTATATTTAAATATAATTAAACATTTAAAATAGCCACATTATTCATTGCCATAATATTACCCTAATTACAAAATTTCAAATAAATATATTTAATATTGAATAAGTTATTACAAATAATCATTTAGGGGTCGGTAATCCGAGACTTTCCCCTATACTATGATGATTTGTGAAATCTAGAAACCAGAGATATACCTATAAACTGAATTTACAAAAACATTTATGTAGACATGTACACTGTACACCGTGTACAGTTTACAGTGTACATATACATGTACAATACATATATATATTGTCGGCGTTGTGTTATCAAGACTTCCGATAATTTAATTTTAAGTAATTAATTTAATATTTGTATTAGTATATTTAAAACTTTGTTTTTATAATCCCAATATTTATTAGTTTATTATATAACTAAATACTTACTGTTATTTAAATTTTTTTATTAATAATTTTATTAACAACATATTATTTGTTCATGTTTATAAAATAAATATAGAAATAGTACGCTTGTCTGCATATACATCGATGTATTAAATACATATTTATGTATCATTTATTATTAGAAATATATAATTCATATAATATTTGATTATTATGTTTGTGTATACATATACATATTTATGTATCATTTATTATTAGAAATATATAATTCATATAATATTTGATTATTATGTTTGTGTATACACATATATACATATATAATTCCCTTCTTAAATTATTAGATTTATAATATTATAAATTAAAGTATATACTATTACGATTATGAACTATTTATAAATATATATATATATATATATGCGTAATGTATTATTTAATATAGTATAACCTTTTCGGATCTACATAGTCTTGGGTCCAGAAGTTACATACGTTACAAAATAATAAGAATAGTAAAAATAAAATAAAACCTGTTCATTTGAATATAGTGAATATAGTGTTTATAGTGAATATAATTTACTTATTAATATTAAATTTAATAAATGTGTATTAATAAATATATGCAATGTGAATTACAGCTGTATTACTAACATATTACATATAGATCTCTGACTTCATTATTATCGTCATTTATATCTATATTACGATGAAAAATATTAAGACAATTATTAATTACGGTAATTAGATTGATTGGTGTTATTTAAATAATTTATATTTTATTTATAATTGTAATATATATATATATATATATATATATCTCATTTATTATTTCATGTTGTAATATTAAATAATGGATACGTTAATAAACAACTGTATTTGTTTTGCGAGAACTTCCACAATCATCATATTATAGAAAAGTTAGATTCTCATGAGTTAAAAAATCTAAATATAAATATTTAAAATGTAAAGAATGCTAAATATTTATTAATAAGTCAAGTTTAAAATAAAATATATAATGTTATATACAAAATAACAGTAACAAGATGAATTCTGAATGCAAAACTATATATGGATATAATAGCTAAACAAACATAAATTAAAATTAAAAAAAAAACAACCTGAAAGATATAATATATATTATCCGTAAAAAAAAGAATAAAATTAGATAATAAATTGTTTAATTAATTTTCATATTTTGTTTAAAGATGTTTTTTTAATATTTTTTTAAAGTTTTATTTATCAATTTTGGTAAATAATAATTTATTTAGAAATAAATTATTATATGATTAAGGCCTTTAATGATAATGATTTATGATGATGGTTGATTTTATATAATGTAATTTTAAATTATGAAAAGTATTTTGTATATATTGTTATATTTAAGAAATAATAATGATATTTTTATAATATATTATAATATATATATATCCTTAAATTTTAATATATTAGAACATAAAAATAAATTATTAGTTTTAATAAAAATAAAAATATTATTTATAATTTTAAAGATATTTTTATTTATGATTCGATTGGTCATTTTTTGTAGAGTAAAATACATTGAAGGTTATTATTAAATTTATTTAACCACATTTCTAAAAATATGAGGCAATAAGGAATTGTAAAGTAGTTTTAAAATATATACTGGTAAATAGTTAGGTTTACTTATTACATAAATAAGATGTGATAACTTCAATTGATTTTTCTTATTCTAATGCTACTCGATGTATCTTAAGCAAAAAATATGATATTAAAATTAACATTAAAATTATTTATGAATATCATTTATATATTAAATAATAAGTAAGGGACCTAAAACGGATCCCATTTGGTACCCCTATAGGGATGATATTTATTTCAGAAAGTTCGTTATTTATTCTAGTTGATAACAGTCGATCTTTCAGATAGCTCTCGATCAAACGATTAGTAGTGCCACTAAATCCATTATATGTTAACTTATTTTATAAAATCTTATGACCTACAAGATCGAATGTTTTTTTAGATCTAGATATAATTATGCTAATTTATTATGTCTTCCAAAGCTAGATTCTTTAACATTATAGTGATTATAGAGTGTGTGCGAAATTGAAGAATTTCTATTAAAACCATATTTGTTGGCATATGATAAATTATGTCAGTCAATAAAATGTAGAAATATATTATCAATTATTTTTTCTAAATTATTTGAAAATTTGAGATAAAAGGCAATCGGTCTATATTTATTCATATCATCTATTTAAACTTTCTTAAAAAGGGGGGGTATTAGTAATAACTTATTACTGATATTGTCATGTTATCTAGAATAATAGAGTCAACAATTATTAATTAAAAAATGTAAGTAAGTGGATCATTTACTTACATATAAATATATTTGTTGTTGAATATATTCATCGCAATGTTACTAATGAATATTTAGATTTAAAATACCCAATAGCAGTCAAAATATCATTAGCAGATATAAGTGAAAAATAAAATGTATATTTTTGAGGATATTTTAAATATCTCTAATGAGATGAAATATTTTATCTATTAACTATTGGAAAATATTTAACTTGTGGATCAGTAGCTGTTGAAATAAAAAACTTATTGAAAGAATTTTTTCTTTAGCACTTGTATTATGTTTGTATGATCAGTTAATTTCTTAATTTTAACCTACATATATATGGGTTAAGATATATCTGAACCGTTATTGTTACAAACAAAAAAGCTTATAAGTTGCATTACGTTTTTGTTTACGCCTACTATGTAATTTATCTTGTGTATAATATCCCGATTACCGACCCCCCTATTATATGAGTTAATATAATAGCTTTCAAAACCCTTTACTTTATAAAATATCAATAACTAAAGGGTTTCGTTAAACAAAACCCTTTAATCGTATTTCGTAGATACTAAAGGGTTTCACGAAATTCATATTGGTGATTCGTATAATTATTATATACACAATTATTATGCCAACATTATTAATTATTCTAAGTAAAACTGTATTATTTTATAAAATTGTCTCTATTTTAAAATATTTATTTAATTATACCCTATTAAAAATTAGTAATCAATTATTATTATTATTTTATATTTAAGGTAATATTCGTCATTATATAAGTAAAATATTATTTTAAAATTGAAATTTTAATAAATAATCAATATTTCTATTCAAATTTTATAATTACCTAACTCGAATTAGGTAAACCAGACCTTTATATTACATTGGAAATTAAGTATATTAATTAAGATGATACGATTGGAAATCATGTTTAATTAAATACTCAATATTGGATTTATAACAATTATGCGTTTATTAAATATTATGTATAACATAACATTTAAAACATTATAATATTTAATTAATTATTTAATTAATTATAATAATACAAATTAAAATACAACTGATAATCAATTAAATAATATTTTATGAAATTCTATCATTTATTAGATATTTTCACGAAACCCTTTAGTATAAAAATGGTTCAACTAAAGGGTTTCAAACCCTTTAGTGGATATTCGCACGAAACCCTTTAGTATAATAAATGCGTAACTAAAGGGTTTGTAATTTATTATACCAAACCCTTTAGTTCGAATAACGGCATAACTAAAGGTTTCCAAACCCTTTAGTAGATAATCGACCTAAACCATTTAGTTTGAAAAAAAGCCTAACTAAAGGTTACCAAACCCTTTGTTTAAACGGTCATCGATTAAAGGGTTTATTTCACGAAAACTAAAGGGTTTTTTTTAACAGTGTATACCCATAAGCGGCGCATTATATTTGTAATGTTTAAAGGTGCGCATTCATTGTTAAATGGAATAGCTTTGTACGTTGAGGGTGGTTATTTTTCTCTGCGTTTAATTGTAAATCTATTTAAAGAATTAAATTAGATACCAGTCGTGTGATACTCAGTTTGCTATTTCATTCTAATTTAGAAGACATATTATGGATAGATAGTTAGGGTTTATTTTATTTCATTGGTTTAGTTTTGTTTTATTGTTTTCTATTGATTTTGTTAACTCATTACATCCTTAACGGATCCTTTAAATGTATGTACTAATCATAATGTATTATTTCACCGGTAATATTTAGAAAATATTTAATATATACAATAATATAATATGTAATATACATACAAGTTTAAAATTCTAGTTTAATTCTAGAAATAGATATAACATCGACAACATACATTCGCAATACGCATCGCTAGCCCCATAAATGGGTCATGCCTATAATAACAAATATAATGTATCACATACTATCCATCGATATAAATTTAATTGAATTGAATTGAATGTTTATTTAGACACTTAAATAAATCATAAATGATTTCTCAAAAGTGTATAAAGAAATACTTACCAATAATTTCATATTTCCCAGAATAATATTTTATATTTCAGATTTTGTATATTGTGTATTACAATATATATATATATATATATATATATATATATATATATATATATATATATATATATATATATACATATGATTATGGTATGAATGTGTTTATGTATTAATATATTACATATTTGTATTTTTACGTATATATATATAATATTAATATTATTATACTACATTATTATTTGTATTATATGTTATCATTATTAGTATATCAGCAAAAGATACTTAGGATATATAGATATACGAAGGACATACTAAATATAAGCTAATTTATATAATTTGGGTATCTACCCTTCCGTCTATTATATTCAATATTCGGAAAATAATACTATATATAAGTCTATCTATACATATATATATATATATATATATATATATATATATATATACGTATATTTAATTCATAAATACCTCCTTCGATACACGGGTGACGCGTGTATTGATAAACGTTATTCGCTACATACTTAAGTTTAAAAATCGTCGCATTCGAATGCAGGAAACACCTGAAACTGTTCTTCAGTCGTTGATCGTAGTCGAAGCCGATGCAATAGTCGCTGCGCCCGGACTCGTTGAAAGACTGGCAACGATCCCTGCAATGACCCAGCGTAACGTCTACGGCCGAGAAGTTGCCGCCGCTGGATATCGTGTTGATTTGCATAGTGAACGTATCGTAGCAATAGTATAACGTGGTAGTGGTCGGCGCCGCAGTAGTGCTGTAGTTACACTCGGTTCTAACGTAGACGGTGTCTTGACATCGACTGTGGTTAAAGTTGAAGTCGTCGTCGAGTTTCAGGTAGCACAGCGTCATCAGCTCGCAGAAGAGCACTTCGCGGCAACTGCGGATCGTTTTACAGTGGAGGATGCAGTCGGTGAGAGTTTTCAATTGTTTAAAAAAAGTGCCGTTGTAGATTTTATGTTCGTACTTAACCTTAACGAACGTGAAGCATCGACGGTTATTTATTTCTAGAGCGGTGCTATCGTTATAGGTGATCTCGTTAGGTATAGTAGCTCCTTCGGGGTAAAACTGCACGAGTTTAGTGCACTGTCCGATCTTATTACCTAGTTGGAAGTTCTTGGCTAACGGACACCAGTTTACGTGAGCCTTTATGTCGGAACACGAGTTGAACACCACCTCGCCCAACGTGAAGGGAAACACGCAACTTTGTATGTCTTCTTCCACGACGGCGTACCATTCGTACACGTTGTAGTCCTGTACGGATATTGAGGTGGTCTGGGCTCGGGCGTTGTTACGCTCTAGTGAACACAGACCGCAGATCACGGCGGTCGTTACCATGGTGATGAAATGCATGTTTCTGATGACGTCGCGATCGGGAGATTTCGTCTAGAATCAGCCTATGTAATTTGTCGATATGATTATATATATATAATAATAAGTAGATATATTGTAAATATTATTTATTTTTATAAAAATATATCATATAGTTAGTAAATATATATGTCATTTTATACATATATAAATTATATATGAATTTATATATATATATATATATATATATATATATATACGTACGGTTTTTTAATTATGTGTAATTTATATAAATTAGTTGTATTTTAGATTATAATTTTTTTTTTTAAATAATACAAAATTTAATTTTTTTTTAAATATAATATTTAATAATAATAACAATAATTATTATAATAATAATGATAATTACTATTATAATTATAAAATATACAAACTTCTACTTTTTTAGTAAATTATTACCATACATTTAGATACTAAACTAATGTATGTGCATACATTAACATTGAAGAAATGTATTGATCATATATATTAAAGTTAACCAAATAGCGTATAATACAGTGATTATATTGAATATAGTTATTACATTACATTATATATATACGCGCTGTAGCGTACATCGACACAATTAATGTAAACAAGTTATACAACATTTAATTGGTTCACGAAAATGTTTATGTATAATATATGTGATGATGATGAATAGTGGGTTATTAGCATAACAATGGGTACAAGTAGTCTCCTTCGCTCGTGAGGGAATACAAATAATAATAAAATATTAATAAAAGAATAATGTTGTAACAATATATTACGAAAATAATTAGATAATAATATTACGATGAAGATAAAACGAGACTAACATAACGAATATAGAAATAATAAGTTTATTTAATGATGATTCGAGTAAGAGAGGCAAAATAAATAATAGTTATAGAACGTTGGGGGTGTAATATAGCGGACGGTAGTAGGGAGGGAATTCAATAGAGTGGGACCCGAATTTCAAAAATCGCTAGAATTCAATGAATTTTTAATATAGTTCCGGAATATAAGGAGAGAAACATTTTGGTAACGTAGAGAAAGTAATATTTTACAATATTGAATTAGATCATATATATATATATATATATATAGCTATAGTTGAAAGAATATATAATGGATAATGCATAGAACACATAGAACACATAGTTTTCATCTGAGGTGAAAGGATGGCCATGTACGAGATGAATGATGAGAAGTTGTAACATAGTCTGTTTTTAAGCAGGGACATAGACATTTTTTTTAAGCAGGGAGTAGTACGTGTACAGTACTGAAGAATGGATGTACCGATTTATTATAGCAGTAGATTTAATCGGAAGTTGATTTGGTAGTGAAGAATAATAGTCAAGTCGGGAGAGATAAAGAGCATTATTATCTATTAGTATTTTCGTACGGTTTCTGGAAAGTAACATCCGTATTTTTTTTATTATGAATAGATTAAAGTTGGAGAATTTTGTAATGAATGCTATATGATTCTTATAAAGATAATTTGTCATCAAAATTAAACCTTCGTTGTTGTAAGAATGGGAGGGAGATATGATTATATTATTTAGTGTAACATTTTTTAAATAAATAACAGAAATTTATATGTTCGTACTGTTGTCTTTGATTAATCAATGATTATAATTATAATCATTGATAATTATCATTCTATTGGAAATACTCCATAATAGTATGCAGTTTTACACTCGATTAATTCACATATGAATATTGTAGTTAGTATTCGGGAACTTATTAATTAGATCATATGGCGGATATAAATATGGCGGATATAAATAGAAAATAAGGATCGACCTTGAACGGAGTTATGGGGAATATCGTGGTTTAGCAGAGAAAGAGTAGAGTAGGATTTACATAATAGAAATGTTACCGCTTGTAAGATATGAAGTAACCCATTCGAATGATATACCAGGTATGCTCATCCTAGAAAGCTACTAGGTTATTATGTTAGGTTCGAGTGTGTCAAAAATAGATGTGAGATAAAGTATACTTTATCCTATAGGATTAGCTGGCATTATGTGTTGATGTGTAAGGTGGATTATATTGTATCAGTGATACCGTGTATAGCTATTTCAGTTGAATAACCCTTATGAAAAGCGCTTTGAAGCGGGTCGAAAATATTATGTTTATTTATAGGAGCGATAAGTTCTTTAGAAACAATTCTTTCTGGTATTTTACTTAATAAAGTATGACATGAGATCAGGCTATCATTGAATAGAGAGTTTTATTCAATGTTTGGATATTTAGAATAGAAGATATTATGACAGTCTTTAGGCAGGGTAAACCTGGCTAGAGTTTAGTGAGTTCGATATAATATCCAATACTATAGGATAAAATATGGGTGACAGATTGTGGTGTAAAGAGATAGGCACAGGATCAGTTGGTGGTGGGGTATTAATAAATGTCATGTGTAGAAGTAGGAGAAGAAAGCGTAATTTTGATATTTCTTACAAATATTTATAGATAAATAGACTTAAAACCTCTTTATGTAATACATTTTCATATAATCTTCGTAAATTTTAAATTTTTAGAGAATTCCACAATAAAATGATCCTTTAGTAGTTCAATTTGTTGAAATGAGTTAGGGTTTATATATCCAATACTAGGATTGGATATGAAATATCAAGTGTATTACCACTGGAGTGGATGGGAAGTAATATATTTTGTCGCAAGAAAACATACCTAGTTATTAATTAGAAGTCCCTATGGGGATATATAGGAGAATTAAAGTGATAATTTAAGTCACTAAGAAATATCGGTAAATAGCAAGAAGATGAAGGAAGATTATGGATGAAATCATTAAATTCATAAACAAATAAAATAGATTCATGTTTTGGGTCAATATATATTACGGTGAGCTGTAGAGATGAGATACAATAGATAAAAACAATCACTATATGATAAGGGAGGAAATAAAAGTGATACATAGAGGTAAACATCATTACATATTATATCCTACCCCACCACCATGACTCATTGTAGTGGAGCGAGATAGAGGGTATATCAAAGTTCAAGATGGAGGCAAATATATCAGAGTATTCATTAGTTATCATTAGTCATCATTAGAAATATAGATCTCAGTCAATATGATGATACTATACATTTTTAATTTAAGGTAAGCAAACAGAATGGATATATTTGACCTCAGGGAGCGAATATTGATCAAGGTTATATTGGAGGTTAGTCAGGCTTATTTTTAAATTATTTCCTATAGTGGTCAAAAGAATAAAACCATGTATTTAGATAAAATAGTGTGGTGAGTAAAGTGGGAGATGAAAGAGTATTATTTGTATCCAGTTGTTCAAATGTTTGAGAATGATTATTGAAAAATACTTTGTACGAAGGGGCGTACTTTTCTATGTTAGGGCATGGTACAGGGCAGAGTACCTTACCAAGAAGTCTAGTAGAACTATAGTTCTATATAGTTCTATATAGTTATATCTTCATACATGCAAATAATGACGAATATATATATATGCTGACTGATTCTGATCAGATAAATATAAGATTTTAGAGATGACTTTATTTTTCCACCATTCTGATATAGATTTTACGGTTATAATAGTAGGTAATTATCAGGTATATCTGTGGAAGTTTGTATTTGATTAGCTGATGAAAAAATAAATAAGTTAAGATATTAGGAACATAAGAATGAGCAATTAGGTGAATTAAATATAGCAATTTCATGAGCTAGGGTAGGTTATTAGAATGAAACTGGAGTTATTATTAATAGATACATTAATTATCATACATAGTATAATCAATTATACTATAATATAGTTGGGTTAATATATTTGGGATAATATTCACATTAGGATTACAAAGATTACAACGTAAATAATTGAGATTATGATATTAAATTGAATGAAGTACATATGAATGAATGAATGAAAATAGTTTATTAAGTTCAGAAAGTACAATTTACAAATATAATTTCTGCTCAAAGGAGAGTACCAATATATATATATATATATATATATATATATATATATATATATATATGATTATATATATGATTAAAAATGAATATAAATGATTATAATCATACAGTATAATACCAAAGATTTTTCTAAGGAAAGATAACACTTACGCGAAATCGTGTAATTCGAATTTGTAAACAAAATACCCCAGTGCCACCTATATCGGGTTACTTTTAGGAACTATGTGTTGTTTATAATGTAAATTCTTATCAAACTTTACACTTTTAAAATATTAAATAATATGCTTTCAATTAGACTTTATATGATGTAAACTAAGTGTTCATTACTAATATATAACAAATAAATATGATATGTATGTTTTAAATGCTATAAGTATATATTTGGTGAGTCAAAGCTAATTTATATTGAATGAAATTTAATAGAGCAATGAAAACATTGTTGTATGAAAACATAGCCGAACCTAAATATATTTCGTTGATTCGATACTACTACTAGCAGCGGCATCGGGTATTACTAAATTACGTTGCATGCAGAGGGAGTGTTATATCTTTGCTTCGCAAAATCTTTGGTATAATCATGCATTTACAAAATTGGTCATTAATGGGTAATTTCGGCAGAGGTAGTGAATTTAGTCGGATGGAATTTACGGCGAGATAACTTGGGGAACACCTATTGACTTTAATATTCACATTTGTGCTACATAGATTGCAGGAAAATATATTCGAAAGTTACCGTACAATGCCGTACATAATGATGCTCATACAAATCATAGTTCAACATGTATGAGAATTAAGTCAATGTAACGTAAAAGAAAAGTACATGCAGAACATGTTGGAGAATGCAAGTCGTCCGATACAATTCTCCTCAACCGAGACAAGGTTTTTCTGCCAATTATACGACAATATATAATATCGTATGCTAAAGACTGTGCAATCTGTCAGATGCATGCGAGAAGCAATTGGAAACCACCACCAAATATCAGAGACATGGTAATACCTTGCTACCTGTGCTACCTTTCCCTAGGTAACAATACCATATAGCTTCTGATAGTTGATCACTTTACGAAGTTTCCAGCCATATTCAAGCTTCACACTACAGTAATGTAAATAAACATAAAGTATATGAAATCGATATTCTCCCTACTTGGAACACCAAAAAGAATATACACATGCAACGAATACCAGTTTCAGCGTCGCCTTCATTCTCACAAATTGAACATCATCTATAGATGTATACATTACATTCATTATTAAATGTCCAGCATCAAATGGATGCATAGAAAGATACGTTCATAAGAAGACATATAGCTACCAGATAGATAAAGCACTACTATGCTGGAGAAACACTCCTCAAGATACATCCCTCTACACCTACTCTAACATCAATCCAAACACCAGAATACACAACACTACACATCAAACAGACGTAGATAAACCACAGAGAATATCACCACTCACAGTGTGAGTCTCATACCCATACATTATATTTCCCTAACTCCCCAACAACACCGTATCGCGTGATCACGCAACACCGGATCGCTAAACAATAACAATATTACACCTTAACAACAACAATAACAATATTTAAATTTTAATATTTTTTTATTATTTTTTTTATATCAAAACATTTATCTTTTATAAAATTTATTTAATAATCATATATAATTATAAGTATACCATGTATTTTGATATGTATAATGCCATTTTAATAGTATGTATTATCATACATTATATAGAAGGTTTGAAAATATACACTCATACATTAGAATATATATATATATATATATATAAATATATTAATGGGTTCTGATATTACTCTGGTTCTCTCATTTGAGCAGAAATTATATTTTATAAATCGTACTTTCTGAACTCAATAAACTATTTTCATTCATTCATTCATTCATTCATATATATATGTTAATATGTTTGTATGACTATGTAGCCTATATGAGTGAATATACCTAGAATGTGGAGTTATATATGTTTTTCAAGTATAATGTTGTAATTCGTAGCATAGGTGTCAACATAGAATGAGGTATAACGTTATTTATACTATACTTATACGTTATTTATTAGAGCTTTTAACCTAGGTTATCCTATGACTCATAGATAATATATATATATATATATATATATATAATATATTATAATATAGATGGGACTATTAGCACGGTTGATCATAATAGAGGCATATGTAGAGGTGTAATTACTGTTAACAGTCCGATTTGTAGCTATGATGAGTAGTTGTAAGGTGTAAGGTGTAGGAAAAGGTTAATCATCGAATAATCCGGATGATACCTGGAAGATACACCCATGTATGTATAGGCATATATACCTATATGTAGAGTTTGAGAATTATAATTTTGAAAGAAAATCTCTAAAGATAAATACAAATAATATTTATGTATACATATGTGTCCTTATTTATCCTTATTAATCGTATATGTGCGTATATAAATATATGTTAACGCTATTCAACTTACGCTCTTAAGGAAAAGGAGCTAAGAAAACGATACAATGCTACACATGTTCGGACTTTGATGACGATGAAAATAAATACTGTGTCAATCAAAAAAGTTAATTTGATAATAATATATAATAGTATATATATCTATATATATATATATATATATATATATATATATATATATATATATATATATATATATATATATATATATATATATATATAGATATATATTATATATATATATATATATATATAGATATATATATTAGTGCTGTAAAATTTAAAATACTTGATTGTTCTCGAGAACTTAAAATCCTAAATTTCCTGTTCTCGAGAACTTCAAATCTCATATATTTATATATGTTCTCGAGAACTTAAAATCTTTTAAGAATATTTTAAAATAATTTAACAAAGAAAAAAATTAGATATTAATTAATTAATTATTATTAATAAATAAATTAATACATAATTATTGTTAATTAATAATAATAATAATTAATTTATAAATAATTATTAATTAATAAATTAGAATAATTAATAATTATTAAAATAATATATAATTAATAATTATAATTATTAATATATAATTAATTATTATTAATTAATAATTATTATTGATAAATAATTATTAATTAATAAATTAGAATTGAATAATTAAAAATTATTAAAATATCATTAACAAAAAATGGAAGAACAGTGCAAAAAATTGTAGAGCATACAACTCCTTCGCTAGTATCGCCTCTGACCATCGAATCGTCTCAGCTCAAATAAAATTAAGCCTTAGAGCAAATAAGATAAATACGAGTAAGAACAAGCCATATGAATGGAGCTGTCTGAAAAAGAATACTGAAATAAGAAAATCATTCATCACAAAGGTCAAAAACAGGTTTGAAATTCTTCTGAATACTTCATCCACAAAAACCGCTGACTCGACTTTTGCACATTTTGAAACATCATGCAAGGAAATAGCTAAAGAAATAATACCACTGAAACCAAAGTTAGAGAAAAGACTACCATGGGAAACATTAGAGATATCCAACAAACGAACTATTCTACAAGAAACCGCAGAAAAACGTAACTCCCATCCAACAATGGAAAACATCAGAAAATTTAAAAAAGCACAAACAAATCTTGTACTTTCTTATGATAAAGAACAATCTGAATACATCCAGAGTAAGATTGATGAAATACAAAATGCTGTAAGAAATCAAAAATCAGCAAAAGCCTGGAAAATAGTAAACGAAGTAAGCGGAAGGAAAAACTCATGCAGATCAAAAATAAAGGCAAAAAATAATGAAGAACGTGTCAAACTTTGGCAAAAACATTTCCAAGATCTACTTGGTAAACCCACAAAGATCAATGAGAATGAAGAAGAAATTTCGCAAATTGTAAATAGCGAATTAGATATAAAAAAAAGGACTCTTCACACCTGACGAAATCATTATAGCTGTAAGAAGTATACAACATGGCAAATCAGTAGGACTGGATGAAATCCCAGCAGAAGTCTGGAAATTAGGAGAATTCCAAGAAATTCTATTACACTTCTGCAATAGTGTATACAATCAAGATCCAATAAAAAGATGGAACGAAGGTTGTTTATTACCATTTCCAAAAAAAGGAAATCTAGCTTTGACAAAGAATTATAGAGGTATTACTCTTACATCAATATCTTCGAAAATATACAATCTGATGTTATTAAATAGAATAAGACCCAAGATAGAAGATATCCTTAGAAAAAACCAAAACGGATTTAGAACAAACCGATCAACAACTGGGCAAATATTAACCATTCGTCGTTTAATTGAAGGAGTAAAATCGAAAAATGTACCTGCTATACTTCTATTTATTGATTTTTGAAAGCGTTCGATTCAATCGACAGATTAAAATTAAAATATATTCTATCAGCATATGGGATACCAAAAGAAACGATCAACGCAATAATGATACTATATACAAACACTCGCGCAATGGTCAGATCACCAGATGGAGATACCCCTTTCTTCGATATTACCACAGGAGTTCTGCAAGGAGATACCTTAGCACCATATCTATTTATTATCTGTTTAGACTACATAATGAGAACATCGATTGATAATAACTCACAATATGGATTAACTCTCACAGAAAGAAATAGCTCAAGATACCCCGCATTCACTATAACAGATGTAGACTATGCAGATGATGTTGCAATCACCACCAATAACGTAAAAGAAGCCAATATCTTACTAAATAGTCTAGAAAAAACTGCAAAAGAAATCGGACTTCACATTAATGTCGCTAAAACAGAATACATGACATACAATCAGAATTCAACAGATATGATTAAAACCCAGAATGTAGAAAATATCAAGAAAACCCAAGACTTTAAATACCTTGGTAGTTTTATAGCATCCACAGAGCATGATATAAATGTCAGAATAGGAAAAGCCTGGGCCGCACTAAACCAAATGAACAACATATGGAATTCAAAGTTATCTAAAAATCTGAAAAGAAACTTCTTCAGAGCAACGGTAGAATCTGTTTTTGTATATGGAGCAATTACATGGAATTTAACAACAAAATTGGAAAAAAAAATCGACGGAGCCTACACTCGCATGCTACGGGCCGCTCTGAACGTATCATGGAAAGACCATCTTACCAATAAAGAACTCTATGGCAAAACTCCAAAAGTAACTTCTTCGATCCGTGAACAAAGACTTAGATTCACAGGACATTGTTGGAAGAGCAAAAAAGAGCTGATTTGTGACGTTCTTCTCTGGTTACCTAAACATGGTAAACGCTCCCGCGGACGTCCAGCAAAAAATGTTGTAGATCAACTCGTCGACGATACCGAATGTAATGTAGACGAACTGATGAATGCGATGAATGATAGAGATGAATGGAAGTTACGTGTTAATGAATGCCGAGCAAGCTCGACCTGGTAAGGTAAGGTAAAATAATATATAATTAATTATTAATAATATACAATTAATTATTATTAATTAATAATAATAAATGATAAATAATAATTAATAATTATTAATTATTAAAAGTTAATAATTAATAAAAAATAATAATTATTAAAATAATATATAATTAATAATTAATAATATATAATTAATTATAATTAATTAATAATAATAATTTATAATTAATAATATATAACTAATTATTATTACTTATAAATAATAAATGATAAATAATGATTAATAATTAATAATTATTAAAATTAATATTTTTTAAAAATTATAATTATTAAAAATTCATAATTATTAAAAATTAATAATTATTTAAATAATATATAATAAATAATTAATAATATATAATTAATTAATAATAATAATTGATAAATAATTATTAATTACTTATTTATAACTTTACTATTCTAAAGTATTCTATCTCAGTATATTCACCATATAAGGTATATGCTATAACATATGTTATATACGTTATATAGATATATAACATATATAACATATATAACATATATAACATATGTTATATACCTGCAGGCATGCTATATATATATATATACATCTAATGATATCCCTTCAGGAATATTCCGATTATACGTATTATTTTTTTAATATTTTGATAACAGAATAATAAAGGACAAGGACACGTGTCCTGGATAACATTATTCTATTTTAAATATGTTATCATATAAGTGGCACAACAGATAATCAAATTAATAGTATACACTTTAATGAATATTTAAAATAGTTGAAATTAAATTAAGTTGTAGTAACTACTACATAATTATGTTAATCTGTCGTTACCCTAAATTACCAGAAATGATACCCGAACCGAGACTACATTTAAAATAAAGATTTGAGACCATCACATCTTTCCAAATAGCATAAATTCAAAGATTTGAACCGAAACGGAAAAAAAAGATTTGAGATTTAATATTTTAGATTTGAAATTGTACAGTACTAATATATATATATATAAACTGTCTATGTGGCTTAGTTGGCGTCAGACACACAGGCAGTTAGATGCAGATTCGAGCCACGTCCGGACCATTGAAATAGGTCTTAAAATAATATTTAGAAGATTTCTTATATAATTGTGTATAAATAAATGATCGGCTCTTGTTAAAGCAATGAATAAAGCCTTACTATGAGAGTGACTTCGAAGGGACAGTAGAACCATATGGTTATAAGTAAAAACTGCATATAAGTTCCTGGGTGGGATAGAGGACTCCATTAAATAAAAATAACAATAAATATATATATTTATAAATTAATTAATTTATTTATTAAATATAAATTAAAATATTTACAACTTTTATTTCTATAACTATTTACTGATAATACATCATTAAATGGGTTTATCGCGTACGATTTGCGAGCGATAAGTACAAATAAATAAATATAATTAAATAAACTTCAATAGGTATATTAATATTATACCTATCATTTTAATTTATATAGTATATTTATGTATATTTTTTCAAATTTATTAAACTTTATGTTAATTACACTAACATATCTAGTTCAAAAGTTCGTTATATGTATACTGAGTAGTTGTTAGATATTCCTCTAACATATATTCTTCTTATAATTTCGTATATTTATAGTATTCTTTAAATTACCCACGCCCTTATCGTAAGTAACTAAATACGACTGTTTCGGCAATTTTCAAAATTTCCTATGAAGTGGATATAACTGGATTATACTGTTTATATATATATATATATATGAGTATGGGAGTATTTTATTATTAATACATCTTGAATTATTATATTTTATTAAATATATTATGTAATTAACTTATATTCTAAATATAGAGTTAATAACTGAGAGAAAAATGACTTGCCCAGCGGGAAATAATATATGCATGGTTATTATTATATACATATATATATATATATAACATATATATATATACATATATATTAATACATATTTTAAATTTTATATACCTATAGGTATAAGTATACGTATATTAGAATTTTATCTCTCTTTTGAAACTTTTTATTTGTAATGCTTTATTATAAATGTACATTAAAAGGTATATATTTGCATGCAGCTGATACACGAATGTGCATTCATGAGCAAATAGCGATTCCATTGAAAGCATTATAAATTCACTCATTCGTTATTATACGGATTTAATAACTCTATAAATAGATAACTACATAGTTTAAATCCGCTCCATCCAATTCATCAAATTCGTAATCAATATACAAAATAAAACAAACTTCACAGTAAAAATTAAACGTTCATTAGACATTTCAGAGTCCAATGAACCTTTAATATTGTAAATTTGAACATAAACGTTAATGAAATATAGTTGTGTAATGAATATTTATCAACGGTGTATAAACGTTCTTTAGAAATTTGAATTCCAATGAATCTTAATATTATAAAATTTAACATAAACGTTCATGAAAAAACTTTGTATAAAGAAAGTTTATCAAAAATGTATAAAAGTTCATTAGATATTGAAAATCACAATGACCTTTTGTATTAAAAGTATTATATGATTGAATATTAAAGATAAAATATGTAATAG
The DNA here is from genome assembly GCA_964019155.1 of Osedax fenrisi. NCBI lineage: Eukaryota > Metazoa > Annelida > Polychaeta > Sabellida > Siboglinidae > Osedax > Osedax fenrisi. The sequence continues at coordinate 1,830,060 of OZ025245.1, forward strand.
CGAGAAAATATAGTGAAAATAAAGTGATATAAATATACTAATATTATTATAGACATATTATTAAATACAGAATTATTTTAAAAAAATGCTTGCCAATAATATTAATTTTCGCCTAGATTTTTTAAATACAGATACAATATCATATTTTACCTTTTCTTTATTTTGTTAAATTGATTTAATTTAGCACTAATGGAATCAAGTATCAATTATTATTTTATTTCTATATTTAAGTTGATATTATGATTTAATAAATAAAGTTACTATTTTAAAATCATAAATTCTTTAAGTATCATATACATACATTATTATACGCATCACTACAAGCATCACTACACCCCATTACATATATAACTATACACACATGGACAGTGTACACTGTACATTGTACACTGTACGACGTACACTGTACGTCGTACAGTGTACACCAATGCACGCACCACTACACATACCAATAATACACACCAATACAAATACCACTACACATACTACTATAATGGTAATACTATAGTATACTTTCCACATACCACTACCAAAGATTTTGCGAAGCAAAGATATAACACTCCCTATGCATGCAACGTAATTTAGTAATATCCCCAACCGCTGCTAGCAGTAGTATCGAAATCACTGAAATAGATTTAGGTTCGGCTCTGTTTGCATACAACAATGTTTTCATTGCTCTATTAAATTACATGCAATATAAATTAGCTTTTACTCACTAAATATATACTTATATCATTTAAAACATACATATCATATTTGTTTGTTATATATTAGTAATGAACACTTAGTTTTCATCATATAAATATTAATTTAAAGCATGTTATTTAACATTTTAAAAGTGTATAGTTAAATACGAATTTACATTATAAACAACACATAGTTCCTAAAAGTAACCCGCTATAGGTGGCACTGGGGTATTTTGTATACAAATTCGAATTACACGATTTCGCGTAAGTGTTATATCTTTCCTTCGCAAAATCTTTGCCACTACTATACATACGCCACTACAACACACAGCATAGTGTTTTGATTGGTAGAAAGAACATCGGGGGAACTTACGTTGAAGTTATGGGAAATATATTCAAATGTGGTTCGTACTGCAACGGGCATAACCAATACGCTAAAGACAGCAGTGAAAAGTTCAGATATTGTTGCCATGGTTATACTTGTTCATATCATAGAGTGTATCTACTATATAAAAGAAAGTCTATATAATTATATATATATATATATATATATATATGTGTGTGTGTATCTGGTGAGGTAACTCGAGAACCGGGGTACGTCGCGAAAATATGTTATACCCGATCTTAATAAATTTGCAATAGTATGGTCTTGGTCCGGAAATTTTTTTGAATTTTTTACCGCGTACCCCAGAAAAACCTAAAAAATTGACTTTTTGCCATTAAAATGATATTTTGTCATCTAAAATCATCGACGTCGCTTTTTTGAAATATTTTTTTTACATTTTTTCTAAGTATTTTTTTGAAATATTTTTGAATTTTTTTTTGAAATTTTTTTGAAATTTGTGAAATATTTTAGAAATTTTTTGAAATATTTTTGAAATTTTTTGAAATATTTTTGAAATTTTTTGAAATAATTTTAAACATTTTTTTGAAATATTTTTAAACATTTTTTTGAAATATTTGTAAACATTTTTGTGGACATTTTTTAAAATATATTTTGTAATATTATCTATATTTTTTGTTATATTTTTAAAAATATTATTTGAAATATTTTTTTATATTTTTAAACTAATCGTTGTTATATTATTATTTAAAGATATAATTAAAATATTATAATTATATAATAAATATATAAATATTATAAGATATAAATATTATACTTTTTAAAATATTTTTAGAACATTTATAAAAAATATTTTTTTTATATTTGGAAATATTTATTATATACTAGCAGAAATACTACCAGAATCAGGAATAGCTATAATTAATAAATAATAGATAGGCAACAACAATCAAAAATCAAAAATCGAACAACGAAGGGTGCGGTTTGGGTTTTCGAAATTTGTTAAGTAATATTTTGTAATATTGGAAATATGTGTTGTATTTTTTTTAATATTTTTTGAAATATTTTTGAAATATTTTTCCACTAATTTTTGAGATATTAAAAACGAATATTTGTCTAAATTTGTTTGAATTTTTTTTATGGAAAATGTATGTTATTGTATATGAAAAGCAGAATCATATAGCCATAATTAATAAATTATAGATAGGCAAACTATCAAACAACGAGTAAAGCAGAGTTGGGTACTGTAAGAAATTCCAAATCAGGAATATTTATAATTAATAAATGATAGATAGGCAAATAATAAAAAAAACTAAGCAACGCCGATTTGGAACGGTTTGGGTTTAGGTTTACAACATATTTTGGAATATTTTAAATATTTGTTGTATTTTTTAAATATTTTTTCACTAATTTTTTTAAATATTAAAATTAATATGTTTCTACATTTGTTTGTATTTTAGATACACTTTATTTAATTGTATATACTAGAAATGTAGAACCAGGAATATCTCTATAGATATATTCCTAATTATAATTAATAAATAATAAATAGGCAAACAATCAAAAACCGATAAATGTCGGGTCGGGCACTGTTTGGGTTTGGGTTTAGATTTGAGTTTTCGACATTTTTTGTAATATTTTAAATATTTGTTGTATTTTTTAGCAATTAAATATTTTAGCATAATCATGAATAGCTATAAATTATAGCCTATAATTAATAACAATAAATAGGCAAACAATCAAAAACTTAGCAACGCCGGTTCGGGTAAGGATACTATTATGTTGAAATATTTTTTATATTTAAATAAATATATGTAGATACTTTTTAAAATATATTTTATAATATTTTAAATTATTTTTTGTATTTTTACAAAATATTTTACGAATAAATCTTAAAAAGAACAACGCTAGATCTACATCGGATACAGTTAGATTTATTAAAAATTAGTTAGAAGACAACAATTAAAGATTTGTTATGCATAATTAGGAATAAATATAATTAATAATTGATAGGCAAATAATTAAATCCGAGAAAAGTCGGGTTGGGTAAGGCAAGCAATTTAAAATCAGGAATAGTTATAATTAATAAATAATAGATAGGAAAACAATCAAAAACCATAGCAACGCCGTATCGGGACGGTTTGGGTTTTGGTTTTAGACATTTTTTTAAAACATATTTTGTAATAATTGAAATATTAGTTGTATTTTTAATATATTTTTCCACTAATTTTTTAAATATTAAAATATTTTTCTA
>OZ025245.1:1838342-1903342 GCA_964019155.1 Osedax fenrisi
ATCTCATCGGGTGAACGACTTGGTAATCTCTGCTTTTTCGTTCATCCAAGCTAATGCCTAAACTCTATGTTAAATATATTCTTTTTTAATGATTGTTCACTACGTTCATTATCGTTTAAACAAATATTGATTAATATCACATATATTAAAATAACAAGATATATTTAAAATACATATTTTAATGTACTTTTTTATGTTCATACTTAATACATAGAGTAATCCGTGGTAGCATTAATGAATATTAATATATTATAGTCTAGAATTTAATAATATGTTAAGAATATATTATCTAATTTACCTATACAAATATTCTAATAGAAAATAAAACTTATAAATATGAATTATTAAAAATTATTTAAAACATTTCAAATATATATATATATATATATATATATATATATATATATATATATATATATATGAATGAATGAATGAATGAATGAATGAAATCAGTTTATAGACACGTGTCTAATGAGTATCATTGAAAGCTATAAATAGCTTTATTAAATCGATACCTCCATAGTATATGAATATAATAGCTTTAGGACAGTAATACAATAATAATAATAAGACGTGTGTACTAGAATTAAATATATTAATAGTAGAGTAATGTATTTAAAATAATAATAATATTGTCCCTCTGCAATATTTCATCATGTTTCAATTAATTATCTAAAGTAATAAAACAATTATAATACAAAAAGTGCGGATAAAATAATAAAAAAATTATTAAAATGTGATAAACATAAAATGACCCAAATTGTATAATATATATATATATATATATATAAATATATATTATATTATAAAAATAGAATTACTACATAATATTAATTATTTGCATAACCAATATAGTATGAAAATAGAAAATATGTAACAAAGTGTGCAAAATGTAATGATTGTACCCTAGCTGATATTAAGAGTAGTAAATATGAAAATTGCTTAAAACATACGACATTTTGCATGGTTTTTAATTACTACTACTAACACTACTACTACCAGTATCACTACCACTACCACTACCACTACCACTACCACTACCACTACCACTACCACTACCAATACAACTACCACTACCACTACCACTACCACTACCACTACCACTACCACTACTACTACCACTACCACTACCACTACCACTACCACTACCACTACCATTACCACTTCCACTACCACTACCACTACCACTACCACTGCCACTACCACTACCACTACCACTACCACTACCACTACTACTACTACTACTACTACTAATACTATTACTATTATAGAGACAACAGAATATTAATAAAGGGAACGAGCCCACATTTACCCTAGGATGTAATTCTGCATGTATTGACACAAATACAACGTCTCTACGTATTATCTGCTGTGATACAGATGACTGTAATTCAGGAAACGTAGATGAAAACTATGCTAGAATTACAGGTAAATTCGTGAATTTAAAGTAAAATTATATTCATAATATATATATATATATATATATGTGAATTCAAGTGTATTCATAATTTATCAGATATATCAGAGGTAATATAATTTCTATGTATCATTTCATCTATCTATAATATTATAATGTATTGATTTATTATCTTACCCTACCAGGTCTAGCTTACTCGGCAGTTCATTACACGTGTCCCCCTTCCTCTCTATGACTCATCTCTATCTGTAGTTCCTCACTAGTGCACATCCGGCCATCTCTTAGTTGATCTAAGTATGTTTTAATAGGCCTCCCTCGAGAGCGTCGTCCGTGTTGTTAATTCCAAGGTAATTTTCACTCACGACTTCTGTTTCTCCAGCAGTGACCGCGGAGAAACTCAGTCGTTGTTCTCGTATTGTATCTCTTAGTATTGGAATTATGCTGTACAACTACTTATTTTTAACGTGGATTCTCCATGACTTGTTTAGCTCAGCTCGCAGAATGCGTGTATATGCTCAATCGACCTTGTTTCTCTAATGTTGAAGTTATTGTTAAAGTGATAGAGCCACAAACAAAAACAGTCACAACTGTAGCTATAAAGAAGTTTCTTTCGAGTTTATCTGAAAGGTTAGATTTCCAGTTTCTGTTAAGGATATTCTCCCAATTCTTACTCTTATATCATGTTAAGTTGAACCAATTAAACAACCTAGATATTTCTCTAAACTCTTTTACACGATTTATATCAATGGCTATCACGATTTATATCTCATTTTTATCTGGGTTTCGTGATTTAAACAATTTATTCCGTCTTGTTTGAGTTTATATGTAAACCGATATCTTTAGCCGTATCTTAAATTTGGTTTAGTATACTACACCAAATTGGCATATTACTGATATTGACTATTCTGATTACATAGCTATAATAACTGATAGATGCAAATACACTATAGTATATAGTATAATTTATTATATAGGGGAAAATAACCGAATACGGATAGTGCCCGAATACGGATACTCTCGGTATCTCAGAAACCATAAATCCTACAAAAAAATGTTTAATGAATAAAATATTCATAATTATATAAATATTTTAAATAAATATTTACTATTTTTTAATTATTCAAAATAGTTCTGATATATCCAATAAACTGATTTTTTTATTACGTTTTTAAATTTATGAAAACAAATTTCAACATAAAACCTTCTCAAGAATATACAAATGTATCGATATAAAATTAAAATATAATACTATATTATTAAAAAATTAAGCATTCTAAATTTTATATATATAATTTCTATATTTGTTATCAAATATTCATTAAAGCATTAAAGCATTAAATTCATAAGCATATATCTAGAGGTCATATAAGTTCATAATACGGAAACTCTAAATGTCTTAATACGGACACCCTATAACCAATCAGCGCCAGCGTATGAACTATTCTGATATTCATAAAAATCGCGTGCCTTATAATATTAATACCACCAATAAAGATATTTGTCAATAATCTAAAATTTGTATTATTTAGATACTTAAATTGTATTATTAATTAAAAAATAATAAAAATAAATAAATTATTAACTAATTAAATTAGAATAAATTGTTCATAAAATTAATTATAAATGTAATTGTTATTTATCTGATTGATTCAACAATAATATATAGTTTATCTAGTTGTATATAGGGTATCCGTATTATAACACAGGGTGTCCGTATTCGGACAAGGGTACCTAATACGGACACCCCCGTTATCTATGGAATTAAAAGATTAAATAAAATTTAAAAATCACAATAATATCTTTAATCATATAATATTAATATATTGTAATTTTTGAAAAAAACATGCGTCCCATTATTGGTATAAACTCGTATAAACTTGTATAATTAGTAAATATAATACATTATCGGATTAGTTAAAATATGGTTGAGGAGTTGTTTTCTTATAATAAATCTATTATCTCGAGAAACGTATAATACAATTGTCTATTTTTAATAATTTATTTATTATATTTTTGTTTCGTATCTTTTTTGAATATTATTTCATTTAATAATTGTATTTATAATATACTTATATATCTTTTTATCTATCTAGTATCTATATATATATAATGCTTGTGTGGCTCATTTGATAAGGCGTCATATACACATTAAAATGGGACTTAAAATAATATTTAAAGTGATCTTATATAATTGTGTATACATAAATGATCGGCTCTCGTTAACACCATGGATTCCTTAACATGATAGCGGCTTCGAAGGGACATTAAAGCCATATATGGTTATAAGTGAAAATTTCATCTACATTTCCTGGATAGGATGAAAGGACTTCACCAAATAAAAATAACAATAACAATATATATATATATATATATATATATATATATATATATATATATATATATATAGTGTATACAGTATATATACACAAAAATGTAATCGTCAGTCTCCCACACCAGAAACATACCCTACCTTCTACGAGGAAAGCACTACCCTGGAGATGAAGAGTAACCGGCTCCATTACATCAATGATAAACAACGTAAAGTTTACAACATCAAGAATAACACGAACAATATCGGACATTATAAATTGGTGTTCGTAGGTTAATACATAGTATATATATATATATATATATATATATATATATATATATATATATATATATATATATATATATATTATATACTCGTATTTGAATACTTCATTTTAAATGTGTATAAACTATATTATCAATTTATATATTTTTTCATATTTAAATTTTTTAAATTTCACACACACACATATAAATATATATATATATATATATATATATATATATATATATATATATATATATATATATATATGTATTAATGCATATATTTTGTAAATATTTAATAAGAACGCATATATCACTTAACTTAACTTGATTTTAATTTGAAAAAAATCTATACATGTATTGCGATAGACAATGGTGTATATGCATTGAAAATAGATAATGTAAATAACAATAATAATGAAAATATCAATGAGAATATTAATATTAGCTATCTTGTTTACAAATAATATTATTAATAATAATAATAATAGCAATAACATTAATAATAATGAGTATTATATATATATATATATATGAATATCAATATCAACAATGTGAACAATGTGAACAATACCCACACAACACGCAACACAGTGATAGCGATCATATTCCTAGCCGTAGTCACCACGGTAACGGTGATCTACCTCAAAGACCGCATCAGCAAACAGAAACGTAAGCTCATCAACTACAACCTAGACATGGTGACTATGCAGAACTTGAACAGCGAAACCCTGGCCGACAATGGAGCGGCCGGTAGCATGTCCTACAGTAATGTACCTGGGCGCGGCAGTGTGTCCTACAGTAACGTTCAGGGGCCTGGTAGTATGTCCATCAGTAACATGCCTGGCCCTGGTAGTATGTCCATCAGTAACGTACCTGGGCGCGGCGGTAATACCTATTCGAGATCTCTACACCCCTACCCCAACCCTCAGCAGCAGCAGAACGGTACGGGGGTACAGCAACGTTAGAAGGGCGTGGTTATCGCGTGCGTCACGGATGGCTGGTTACGGCGCGCCGCACGTGACACGTGAGTGACGTGCGTGTGTGTTCGCGTCCTACTTCGATAATCACGCGTCCGTATTCAATAAACTTTACGATTATGAATACGACTTTTAATTCGTAGATTTTATTTAATATTATGAACGGTCGCGTATTAAAAATGTTACTAAATACATATTATTAGACAGGTGTGTGTGTGCGTGTGTGTTAGTGTGTGTGTGTGTGTGCGTATTTTCGATATTGTTATACATTCATGAATAGGTAGATGTTAATTTATTCGAAAATTTACAGAAAACATAAAATCGCGGGTATTCGTGAAGCATAAGAGTTACTAATATAGTCATATATAGGTGACTAAGTCTATTGTATCTATATATGACTGTATTAGTAACTCTTATGCTTCACGAATACCCGCGATTTTATGTTTTCTGTAAATTTTCGAATAAATTAACATCTACCAATTCATGAATGTATAAAACTAAGTCTATAGACTTAGTCATCTATATATAAGGCTATTTATCAAGGGAAAAGCCCATTTCTCTGCTAACTTTTACTTAGTACCTGCACCATGTAATTTATTAAATCAATTAAGATAATATTAAAATTGCCTATGTGGCTTAGTTGGCTATAGCCAATTAACCCCTTAGAAGGCGTCATATACAAGCAGTAGGACGCGAGTTCAAGCCCTGTCCGCCGGACAGTGTCCGGCCATTAAAATATATCTTAAAATAATATTTAGAAGTGATCGTATACGATATATATAATTGTGTATAAATAAATTATCTTCTCTCATTAAAACCATGAATGCCTTTATATGAGAGGGCTTCGAAGGAATATTAGGTAATGGTGGGATGAAAGGAATCCACCAAAATAATAATAATCATAATAATAATATTAATTTGATTAGAAGCAGAAATATTAATATATATATATATATATATTAGCCGGTATATATATTTAATATAATACAATATATATATATATATATATATTCATTAAATATGACATGAAATAAACAAGATGTTTATTAATTAGAATTATCTTCTTATTTTAGATATCGTCGTATTTGTAGAACTTAGTTCTATCCACTTTTATCCTATATCCCATGGGCTGTTTGTTACTGGCCCAATCAGCGCCCACATTATACGTTCCTTTCATAGGAGTGGGTCTGCACTGTTTAGATTTGCATAGTTAGCTCGATAATACGTATACCGATAATGTGTTCATAATAAGTATTCGCATTTAAAGTATTTATAAATATATATATATATATATATATATATATATATATATATATATATAGAGCCTATAGGCTTATATATATGGCTTGTGCTAGGGGCTGGCGATGCGTGATCTATAAATAGACATTATTACACATCTACTACTCTAGTATAGTTATATATAACTGTATATGTATATGTATATATATATATTAAACTGCTAATAACTCGGACCAGAAGTGATCGACAAAGTTTTTCTGAGATATCGAGTTTCCGAAATCTCTAATTACTCTTACAGTAATAACTCTTTATGTACGTATATCCATTAGCAAATTAGCAGTCGTAAAAAGTATGATTTATTGGGAATTTTCGGTGTATATATATATATATATATATATGTAATACTAATATATGATAACATATAAATAGTGTACATATGTTATATTATAATATATTACAGAATATATTACATAATATATATATATATATATATATATATATATATATATATATATATATATATATATGTGTGTATACATTCACCATATACGTCTATTACGGATATTGTAATCGAAAGTTATATAAAAGTGGGTTCACATCTCCGGTTTTCTAGTCCGGTCGTAACAATATGCACATCCGTAGAATAACTCCGTCGGCGGAGCTAATCTACGGAACTTAATATAGTATACTATACCTATAGGCATTCACACCAATTCGGCTATTTCAAGCGTCGTTTTCATCCGTTGATTAAAAAGCATATAATATGATTTTCTATTATAATTATCTACGTATATGTACAATGTACTTCGTACATATAGGCATGTATGTATATTTATAGACTATAATATATGATATATGTATACATGCATTATACATCATGCATACATGCACCGGCTTACAAGTACAACGCTTCTACAATTACCTACAATTACCTACTTATACCTAATAATAAGATAATATATATAATTTATTAATGATATATATATATATATATAATTGATTAATGATATTTATTGACTAATTATATTAAGGATTATTATTTATGACTATTGATTTTTACTTTATCTTTTATTTATATTATTTGTATTACTTTATTTTATAGTTTTATTTTTACTTTATTTTATAGTTTTATTTTTACTATATTGATATCATTATTATTTATTTTTTTTATTTTTATGTTATTACCTTTATTTACTTAACATTTTAAATTTGATATTTCCCTCTTTGAAATGTAATCGTGTTATTATATTATTATTATATTATTATTATATTTAAGAATGTTATTTTATTATATTATTTTTACGGATGATCGTTAAATCATCAGGGAACCCACACCTGTAAACTGTTCGACAAACAGTAAAACACATTGTAGAATGTTATATTAATCTTTGTGTATAAATAAATACTATTACTACTACTACTACTACATTTATTTATTTTATTAAATGATAATTAAATTATAAGGCGTTTTTTTACTATTATTATTTTATTTATGATTTATTTATAAATTTATTTAGTTTTAATTATTTAAGAAAAATCAAATAAAAACAAAATTTATTATTACAAGTTTGGATTATTTTTGAATATGTTATATCACTATCACTATATTGAGTGGCATCACTATAGTGGTAGTGATATGTAGTTGGGAGTAAAGGTGCAGTTATTGGCTGTAAATGTTGCCAGTGTTCATGCTCTTGGCGTAAGTATGCTCCTTAGAGTATAGGATTTAACGAACACACACTTTGAAAGTTGAGATGCCATTATCAATATGCGTGTCACCAATATTAATTACATGTGAAATTGATACTTAACAACAACAAATATGTTTTTTTTTTAATTTAAATTTAGATTTTTGTTTAATTTTTGTTAATTATGTTCATGTCTTTATATTATAATTGTTATTATCTTATTATTTCTAATATTGTCTTATCGCTTTATATTATTTTACTATGTTAACATCATTATCTATTTTTATCTTATAATCTAGTGAGAGAAAGACTCGACAAGCCATCATTTTTCTTTCATCTAGGCTTTTTGCCAATTTGATTATTGGTTATTATTATTGGATATTATTACATGGTTATTATTATTATTATTATTATATATATATATATATATATATATATATATATATATAGTATGTGTACGCCGTTTCATGATTGATGGTATATATATATATATATATATATATATATATATATATATAAAATACGCCATTAATTAAATAGCCAATCATATTATAATCCGATTATACCGTAACGCCACCTATATGTCATTATTTCCACCGTCACGAATTACGACCGTACAAAAAGGATTATTTCTACTTTAAAATACAAACGCAGAAATAGAAATTCATAAAGCCAACACGTAGATTATCTCGATCTATGGAGTGCTTCTATATAATATTTATACGGACGTACAATGTACGACGTACATGTTTTACGACCGTAATTAGACAAGCAGAGTCGATGTGAATCCCCTTTTAGGGATATTAGTAGAAGAACCTGTAGCGTGATAGCATTCTTAGATGGACGTGCGTCCTTACTCCTTATCTTTTTATATGCTTTTTCGTACCTGGCATATTATTTATTATAAAAGTGACACGATTTAGAATTGTATTTATGAATATATATAATCGAAAGTATAGAAAACAAATGGTGACCTATATAGCCTTTATGTTATACTGTATACGATATTGAAATAAATAATAATACATATTTGAAATTGGGAAAATAAAAATATATGATCTACACGTACGGCGTGGTTAGTATAATACAAACACACGCGCGCACACACACATATGTTATGTAATAGTACATAATATCAACACTTACTTGCTGGTGTCTATGCCAACTTTCAATTGTTTTCTGGTGTGGTAAACTATACAGTTTATTGAATACAGTTTATGTTACGTTTAATATGATACATGTATGCAATATATATATATATATATATATATATATATATATATATATATATATATATCATAATTAATGAACGATAACAAAAGAAATAGAAAAAAATATATTCTAATAAATTTGTATTATTATTATTATTATATAAATTTGTATACATGTATATATGCGATATATATATATATATATATATATATATATATATATATAATACTATAACAATGTGCGTGTATAACCAGATCTGTCCAACCCTAAGGGGTAGGGGTATTCATTATGCCGGAGTCGCTGACTTGCCGCTATCACTATCCTCTCCGTTCTATTGTTACAAAGCGCCTTCTCTATCATTGTTTAAATCATTGTTAACGTTTATTATTAGCGTTATGGTGGTTACATAATAGCATATATAGAGGATACATTATTGTGATTAGAACAAAACAACAATAAATTATCAATAAAATAGTCAAAATTACGTATACTATAGTAATATATATATATATATATATATATATATAATGTAATATTTTAGAGTTATTCTAGTTTATATGATTATATTAGTATAGAGTAAACAGACACACCCACATACATATATATATATATATATATATATATATATATATATATATATGTATATATATATATATATATATATGTGGGTGTGTGTGTATCATACATGGTTATATTTATTTAAACCTTTGGGATCATCTCCATCAGTACTCAGAATAAAATCTTTCAAAGAATCAAAAAATAATGTTCCACACTAATATTGATATATGCATTAATACAGGGAACATAATACGTTAGATAATAATGAGTAGTATGTGATTCATATTTATATAGTAACATACATAATTAACTATATATATATACAGATTATGTTTAATTATTTACATATATATATATACGTTATGCATATTTTTAAATGAATATTTATATATTAATAATAATTATAATTATTTATTAGAAGTTTTATGCATATATGTTTTACTATAGTATTATCGATATTGAAACGACCACTGGTCGTCGACCAGTCCCAAACACCTTAAGACGTGATATATAAAACAAGGTATTCTACTTTTATTAATCTGAATATAATTTATATTTATATGTTTCAAGTACTCTATGTCAGTATATATAAATATATATATAAATATATATATAAATATATATATATAAATATATATATATATATAATATATTATATATATGTATATATTTATAAATATATATAGGTATTTTATACAAACCAATCTAGGTCTTAAATCGCATGCCTTTATCAGTGATGTAGGAAGAGAAGTATTTGCTTCAGATACCTTTATAAATATAAATATACATATATTACTGATAAATAATATAAAATATACATATATATAATATATCAAGCAAAGGGTAAATAATAAGGACACGTCAAATTGCAATACTATCAATAGTATACTATCCAATACTATACTAGTATTCACTATAGTTACTATAGTATATATATACATATAATAATAATATAATATAATGATAATAGGGTTTATTATCACTTATCATAGATGTTACCACCCCTAGTAGGTGCACATGACAATGTAATAATGAACGAGAATAAAAACAATTAGATAGAATAAATAGATAAATATATAAAATGATAAAAATACAAAATTTATAAAAAATAATGATGCAGAATTATGTAAAAAGATAGGATAATATTACTATTACATTGCTGATATATAGGCATCGATGTGCGTAATAAAGGAAGGTATAGTATACCTCATATATGAATAAATGGATCTAATTGATGGATGTAGGGAGTTCCATAGGGAAGGAACAATATAGGTAAATCACGTTTTCGAAATTTAAGGGATGATACAAAAGTAGGAAAATATGTTCACTGGAATTTAAGGTGCACCTTGGTGACCATGGTCAATAGGCGTGTTAGTAAGTCAGTCATATAAGGAGGAGCGAGATAATAAATCGAGAGGGAGAGGGGAGTCATATAAGGGGCGGTTTTATAGAGGAACCAGTTAGATATAAGTTTGTGGGAGTCATTAGTTGAATGAATACAGAGATTAATAGAGAAAATGGTGCTTACAGAATATGTACTACAGATGCACGAATTTTGCGGAATAAGGGGATTAAGTGGACAATAAAGTGTTTAGAAGGTGATAGAATATGGAGGAGTAGTAGTTGATACGAGAAAACGAGCGTATTTTTGAGGATAGTGGTAAGAGGTCGAGTTAGGTCATTCATTATGCGATGAATTTTGAAGAGGTGGCAGATGTTGGCTGATGCAGATATATTATATATGTGGGAATTGAGAGATGATAGGCAGAATCCAAAATAACACCAAGATTTAGGACAGATAATGATAGGATGGTAAGGAGACCGTCAATGACAACACAGGAAAACAAAGTATAGTTTGATGGGATATTAAGGAGTGCAGATGTATAAGAGTTAAGAAGAAGGTTGTTAAAGAGAAGCCATGATCTACTAGTTAAATAGCACTTATATAATTGCGAGTTATATGGTAGTATATTGGAAGAATTGGATAAGATTATTATTCATTCTTATCATAAGAAGGAATAGAGTTGAATAGTATCAGCGTATATGTGATAATGGACACCTTGGAATTGATCGATAATATCATGTATAGAAAGGATATATTGAGAAGAGGAGAAGTCCAATAACATAATATGGAACAAAATGGGAACACGTAAAGAAGGGGGCGATATTGGGTTGAGAAATGTCACGGTTGTTGATCGATTTAGAATATAGGAAGAAAACTCTTTACGGTCCATGTACATCAATCATTTCAAATCTAGATATTATAATGGAATAACTCAAGTAATCGAAATCACGTGCTTTCGTGTAAAAAATATGTATAATAATACACGTTGATAGGAATTACAAGGAGATACTGTAGAGTATATATACTATATAAACTATAGTTTATTAATATTTATTATATATAAATTATATTTGCTATAGCGCAGTTTCAGTGGAGTGCCCTCGTATAAATGCACTCTTAAATATATCATATAACTTATTGTCATAAATAACCTAATCAATTGTCTAGAAACGATTCATTTCAGGATTTTGCTGAGAAACTGAAGTTGAGAAATGTTGCGAAAGTTAGTAATTATATTGGGATAAAGTAATGTTTTATAGGGGTACTTGTAGAATGATTCAAAGAAGTTGAACAAATATCATCGTTTAGAGAAATATTGATAATATCTAGGATATAGGTAGATAGAATAGAATTTAATTTGTTAAATGTTTCTAGGTTAATTGTGTCAGCAGCTGACCAACCCTACTCCTGAGTATGGGGGGAAGCAAAGATTTCGGCTTGCCCGGGGAGATTTTCGGCTTTCCCCTGTAGATTGCGTAGTTCTGAAGCCAGTTGCGGTCGGTAGCCATCATGGGATAGATCTCTGCCTCCGAATCGAAATGTATGTTCGCCGAATCGATGATCTCTTTGAAAGCATCGAACGTCATTTCCTTGGCAACTTTACTATATAGAGTATATATATATATATATATATATATATATATATGAAATAATAATATCAGACGTAAGCAATAGATTAGATAAATGCATAAACGTAGTTTGTCTAGCCATTCGCCTATCTATATATTAAGAGAAGATAAATAGACACTTAAACTAAATATAAAAGTTACATAACATAATGATATTCTAGCGTTTTGAATACGTAGCTTGGTTTATAAATTTTGAATAAACACATCTAATAAACACATTTAATTTAATAACAATAAGGGTATATTTACTTCATAATTATTTCTAATTGTAATATTAATGACGTATTTAAATATTAACGTATCAACATTATATACTTACAATTTAGATCTTAAATTAATAAAAATAATAAATATTTTAACAAATAATCGAAATAATTATCTTATTTATTACAATTTAATATGTATATCTATATTATACAGTATACCATACATATATATATATATATATATATATATACATATATATATATATATATATATATATATATATATATATATATATATATATTTATATATTTAACCTAATGATCTTAAACCGAATTAGACCATAAATAGATCCTATTCTACGGAAGAATCAAAATGGTTTCAGGAAAAATAGATCTACACCAGGACAAATTTTAACAATTCGTCGTATATTAGAAGGTGTTAAATCAAAAAACCTACCATTAACACTTTTATTCATAGATTTCTAAAAAGCATTCGATTCTATCAAACGAAATAAGATGGAGCAAATTCTGCAAATATATGGAATTCCAACATAAACTATAGAAGCTATAATGATGCTGTATATAAATACTCGTTCTATGGTTAGATCTCCCGATGGTGATACTGCCTTTTTCGAGATTACCACCGGGGTACTGCAATGAGATACTCTTGCTCCTTTCCTGTTTATATTATGTCTCGACTATATTCTTAAGACTTCTGTATATATCAATGCAGAATTAGATTTCACACTAACTGAACGACGAAGTAGACGTTATCCGGCCACACACATAACTGATATTGATTATGCTGACGATATAGCAACCACAACAAATGATATGAAAAGTGCAAATACTCTGCTACATCAAATAGAAGTAACATCAAATGAAATCGGACTAAGTATAAATACTGAAAAAACTCAATACATGAAATTAAATCAAAATTCTTACTCCGATGATATCACAATAAACAGCATAAATGGTAAAATTATTGCAAAAGTGGAAAATTTCAACTATATTGGGAGCTGCATCGGGTCAACAGAAAAGTATATTCAAATAAGAATTGCTAAAGCCTGGTCAGCACTAAATAGTATGCAAGAAATCTGGAAATCTAAGATGCCCGACAAATTAAAAAGAAATTTTTTCAGAGCGGCAGTTGAATCTGTATTAGTATATGGTGCCATATCGTAGACTCTAACAGCTAAACTTGAGGGTAAAATAGATGTAGCCTATACTGAATGCTCCGAGCAGCTCTAAATAAGTCATGGAGAGAACATCTGACAAACAAGGAACTATACGGAAATATACCTAAAATATCAGTAGCTATACGCGAACAACGATTACGATTTGCAGGACATTGCTGGAGAAGCGAAGGCGAACTAGCAAGCGACTTACTACTCTGGCAACCATCTCATGGCAAACGATTTCGAGTAAGACCGCCCTTAACATATATCGATCAACTGTTGAAAGATACTGGATGTAGAACCGAGTAATTACCAGCTGCGATGAAAGAAAGGGATAAATGGAAAGAACGTGTTATAAATATCCGAGCAAGCTCGTCCTGGTAAGGTAAGGTAAGTTAAGGTAATATATATATATATATATATATATATATACGTTAATTTATGTATAGTAATATGCATGATTTATCAATTAATATATAGTATAATTTATAATAAATACCGGGCCCGGAATATATATATATATATAATGACTACATAAAATTCGTGTGTGGCTCAGTGGCTAAGGCGTCAGACACACAAGCAGTAGGACACGGGTTCGAGTATCGTCCGGACCATTAATTAATTTATAAAATGGGTCTTAAAATAATATTTAGAAGTGCTCTTATATAATTGTGTATAAATAAATGATCGGCTCTCGTTAAAACCATGGATGCCTTAACACGGGAGCGGATTCGAAGGTACATTAGAGCCATATATGGTTATAAGTGAAAACTTCATCTAAGTTCCTGGATGGAATGAAAGGACTCCACCAAATAAATATAACAATAACAATAACAACAATATTAAATTGTAATCAATAATTATATAATAATTTCGAATATTTGTTAATATAGTTATTATTTTTATTAAGAACTAATTGTAAAATTATAAAAAATATATATATGACATATCATATAAATAACATAACATATCATATATATCATTATTATATTGAAGTTAAATATTATTTAATATTAAGTATATAATTTTGATATAATAGTTAAAATATAAATACGTCTATAATATTACATTTAGAAATAATTATCAAGAACATATTTCCTTGTTATTAAACTAGGTATGTTACTATACAAAACAGGATATACAAAACTACAGATTGAAAACACTCGCATTTTACGAATTAAGTTCATAATATACTTTCCTAAATGTACCCAATGATATGTAAAACTATATACTTATACAATTAATATTCATACATATAGTTTAAATTATTAATGTTAGATTTTAAATTCGTTTTATATCATAAATTTAAATAATATATTAATAAGTATACTAATGCCTATGGTCGATAACTGGGGATGAACGTATATATTATACTGCACCGACATCACCTTATAATGTATAATGGTATGAATATAATGGCTACATATCTGTATACCCTAGATTATATAGAAGTCAGTCCAGATGCCCCATATATACACCGGATGCTCCAATTAAACACCACACCCCCTCGGTTACTAACGACGGAAGTATTCCACGTTTGCCGAGCGCATTGATAGCGTGTACTTTCCTCCAGATGATCTGTTGATCTTTACGTTTGCGGGCGTTCTTATATTCGTCATCTAGATCCTTCTGAGTGTTTACGGCTGTCACGTGATGTGGGCGTGTGCTGATTACATAACGAACGACGATAACGACGCACGCGAATACGCGATATTAACGCGCATCTGACGTGTTCTACACTCTTAAAACCGCGATTATTATTCGCAAATGGTGGCTAATATTCGCATGAAGGAATTATTAATTAATGATTAATGATTAATGATTACATTATTAATGATTAAATTTTCAATGATTAAATGATTAATGATTACATGATTACAAGTTCGGGTAGTTATGAATACAAAATTCTCAGATAGGGTAAAATATTCAAAGTTTCAGATCGTATCATTAAATGAATGTACCCTTTACATCCCCAGTAAATTAATGTGTTAGGTAACATGCCTAACACCTATAATTTGTTACGAGTTGAACACTTTTCATTTTTTTAAAGTTCTTAATTCTATTTCATTATTATAGTGTGGTTAATTAGATCATAAATGTATTCTTAAAATATTCTAAAACCAAGCTTTACTTAAGAATTACATTTTTTAAAATGATTGAAGTGTTAAACTCATGACAAAATACCGGTGTTAAGCACGTTACACGAACACGGACTGCGCTAACCCGCCGTGGATAGATATTTGCCCTTGGCGTGCTTCTTGATACCCGTTGGGGTGCACTTCTTCCAGTCTCCCTTGTAGTTAGCCGAACACTTCTCTATATGTTCGTGAGGCTCTCCGTTCTTCTTCAGTAGCGTGCCTGTACAACATTGGTCAGCTCAGTTATTCCAATTATATTTATATATATATATATATAAATTAAATTGCCTGTGTGGCTCAGTGGCTAAGGCGTCAGACACACAAGCAGTAGGACACGGGTTATAGCCTCGTCCGGACCATTAATTAATTTATAAAATGGGTCTTAAAATATTATTTAGAAGTGATCTTATATAATAATGTATAAATAAATGATCAGCTCTCGTTAAAACCATGGATGCCTTAACATGATAGCGGTTTCGAAGGGACATTATAGCCATATATGGTTATAAGTGAAAACTTCATCTATGTTCCTGGATGGGATGAAAGGACTCCACCAAATAAAAAAATAACAATATATATATTTATAAATAAATGGAAAACATCACGGTAAACGCAAACGCTGACGACCAGCAAAGACGTACATCGATCAACTAAGAGACGATACGAATCTTACAACGATAGACGAGATGAAAATGGCGATGTAGGATAGAGAAGGGTGGAAAAATCATGTAATTGATTACAGAGCAAACTCGACCTGGTAAGGTAAGGTATATATATATATATGTATGTGTGTGTGTATATGTAAGATAATAACGGTAACCTTTAAGCAAAAGTTGCCAGTTGTGAACAGCTCTGCCGCCATACTCCCTGTTCTTCACGTGCTCGTCGAGGTATTTGAAATGTGCTAAAGTTGTATTATATTTAATATGATTATTATCATATATATATATATATATATATATATATATATATATATATATATATATAGTAAATATATTTATATCCGATATTATTATTATACATTATTCTATAAATTAATATTATTATTATTATTATTACTATTATATATATATATATATATATATATATATATATATATATATATATATATATATATATATATATATATATATATGTGTGTGTGTGTATGTGTCTGTTTATATATATTATACATATACCTATGGTACACAATATATATATATATATATATATATATATATATATATATATATATATATACATATATGTAACAAAATCACACGTGACGAGGTGTGAATAAAGGGCGTGTTTACCGTTATTCGCCGTGCACGTCGCTTTATATTTAGTGATCTCGCAGCATATCTCCGGCTTGTAGGTCTGTACGTTATGCTTGTTCATCGCCCCCAGTCGTATGTAGTCTCGTGTGTGTACGCGTGTGTGCGTGTGTGTGTATGTATGTGGTATCGTGAGTGTTGTTGAAAGCGACGCGGTTTATGTGTTTGTGATTTTAAATTGTTTGCGATTTTAAATTTTACTTATACTAATATTTATTGATCTTCCCTCGTGACGATCATTTATGTGTGATATATATATACAACACTTATGTAATATATACTACATCTAACGTTGTACTTTTATTCATAAAAGGTTTACCTACTTTGTTTATATATGATACAGTTTAATATATATATATTACATCTGTAATACGCATAATAGGGGAAAGTCTCTGAATACCGACCCCCTCCTAATACCGACCCCCTCTCGTTTCTCAGTAACTATAAGAGATATCAAAAAATTGTATATGCATGAACTATTAGCAATTTAATGATAAATATTAATAAGTATTTTGTTTTTAAAAATATTCAATCCTATAGGATTATATATAATTGTTATTTGATAAAATGTGATATTCTGTTTTTACTTTTTAAATAATTAAATAATAACTATTTTTAAATCACTGTAAATACTTTATTAATTAAGTATACTTAATACAGCACAAAATATTGTAGATCAATAAAATGTTTATAACTAGTATAACATAATTTAATTTGAATAACTATTAACCAAAATATCTTAATTATTGCAACCCATATGATTTTCATATTACCGACACCCTAAATTATCCTAATACCGACCCCGTGTGATTTATAATATCCAATCAAAATAGATCAGTATTTTACTTTAAAATATGTCATAAGTTATTTTTGCATCATAGATATATCGATATATATATATAAATGAAGGATTCATAATTCCATTATATTATATACATACTGATTAATATCCAAATATAAAATAATAAAATACACTATTTTAATATAATTACTATAAAGTTTAAATTTAAATTTAATATTACTATTAAAATATAAATTCAATAACAAATAAATTGCGTGCATGTTATAATTAATTATATTTATGTATATCTACTATTTATATTGGATATTATAATACTACACATATTTATACTACGATTATTTTAGGGGGTTGGTAATAGGAGAAGGGGGTCGGTATTAGGCACATGTATCTGATTACCGACACCCTGTTTATTCTTGTAAATATAATTATATCAAACATTTAAAATAGCCACATTATTCATTGCCATTATGTTACCCTAATTACAAAATATCAAATAAATATATTCAATATTGAAAAATGTATTACAAATGATCATTTAAGGGTTGGTAATCGGAGAATTTCCCCTATATTGTATTGATGAGTATATATTACGAGATAATCTCTGGTACTCTCATTTGAGCATAAATTATATTTATTGAATTACTTTTTCTTTCTGAAACTATAAAATATGTTCAATTAAAATTACCATTTTTGATTTTTTGAATTACTTTTTCTTTCTGAAACTATAAAATATATTCAATTCAAATTACCATTTTTGATTTTTAAATGTTACTATTGTTATTTAAATATCATATTTAATAAAACTATTACTATTTCTGATTTACAGTTTGATATTATATAAATCGTAATCTTATTAATTTGCTATAATACTTTTATCACATTTATAATATTTTAATTAAAAATTATGAATCTGTAGATGTTTCTTACTTATATTTATATTATATTTTTATTAAATATCCAACGTTAGTTTAATGTAGGTGATATATATATATATATATATATATATGCTCCATATATATATATATCTGCTCCACTCCAGCTAAGGTTGTCAAAATCATGCGACTTGCGCTGAGAAATCAATGGAGCAGAAAATTCGTGGAACTTCCGTTACAAGGCAGTGTAGCTGAGTGTTTATCCCAGGATGAAATTCTAAGGTAATCACAAAACTACTATCACAAGAATCGACACTATCTTTCAAATCCTGGAACTATTGGCACATGGCTAGAACTCATGAGTTCTGCAGACTCTTCGAGTAAAAGCTTTTCCAAGCACAACAGATAAAAAATGTAGGCAATGCTACTCCAAGTATGAAATGAGGATGCACTTATTGAATGTGTACTTCATTACTAAAAATGATGACAGAAAGACATGATGCTGTCTTTGGAGTACTAACTAAGTTCCTAGATGAATGCTATATTGATTACGATACTAGCTACATCTCACTAGATAATTTAAAACCGGATCTTGTTATCAAATATAACAACTCATGTTATTTTGTCGACATCACAATTCGCTACGACTCGATTACAAACATGGAATCTACCGCTAACAGGAAGATAGAAAAGTATCGCCACCTCGGATATGTAATTCCCTTCTATGTTGGTTCTTTGGGCTCTTGGTACTCGGGAAACCAAATTCTCAAGACAGAGATGAATTTTCCTTCAAATACCTGGAAAATATTGAAGAACGCCAGTATTAAAGAATCAATAGAAGGTTCGGGAAGAATTTTATCGAAATTCTTCAACTGTTTTTAAAGCGTTTTATTATTTTACTTGGCATTTTATATGGTATATTTAGTTTATTATCTTATTCTCTACTTTTAACTGTTTTTATCACAAAATTCTATTTACATATTTTATCAATTTTTATTTTGTTTAATTATTATAGACATTTGTATACCGTTTATCTCCGTTTTAGTTTTAGGATCACTAACTATGATGCATAGGTCATAAGCTCAAACTAACATATTTGCTTAATTGATTTTTCAATAACACCCTTTTGTGTTATATATATATATATATATATATATATATATACATTTAACTCCCTATAACTCGGATATTCATAAATATAATGATAAATATAGTTCTCATTTCTATTTTAGAAAAATAATAAAACATAAATAAATAAACGATAAAATAATATATAAGTAAAACTTAATTAATAGGTTTGTTAAATTAATAAACGTGAACAAAATATAATAATATAAAATCAAAATATACAAATATTAAAAATGACCACTAATAAAACCTTTGACTTTACTTTTGAAACATTCTATGGATGTCACATGTCTTAGATCTCGAGGTAGACAATTCCATATTGCAGACTTGTGGTACACCATGACTAAGTAATTTTGTCGATGAATATTCATTATTAATTTGTATAGAAAAATATCCATTTTGAAGATACGATATAAACCATGATAAAACAGTATCAGATAACCCAATAATCGATCTATTAGTACATCATGCTTAATTATATCAAAAGCTGATGATAAATCGAGAAGTAATAATTGTATATTATTGTTATGATATTGTAATATATATAATAATATAATAATAATACTCAGAGTTGGCTTAAGAGCCTAGATGAATGAAAAAGCAAAAGCTTGTCTGGTCATTCACCCATTTACGAAATTTCGAGAAGTATATTAGTAAACGATAATATATAAATAAAATATATATATAAAAATATATAAAAATATAATATTTTATTAAAAATGTATTACGTAAAGTGTATATAATATAAAATATTACAAACATTCAATCTATAATACTATTAAATTAAATATAAATGAAATAAACATAATTTTTTTTTAAATAAACACAAATTAAAAAAAATGTAAAACAATACTAGATATAAGGCTGCTATTAAGTACAACAAAGGATAATACCATTGCCACCGAGTATACCCAGGATGCGTAGAACATCAACTTTCAGGTAAGGGTGCTCCAAATCCTATATCATTAGGGATTACACCATTGCCAGTGGTGTAAACGCTGATATCCTTATTCCTCAATGCATACTATAGTATACTATTGTATATATACATCCCTAATACACCCAATGACTCAAGCATATCCAATCATGTACCCAAACACACCCATATATACTAATATATACTAATATATGATAAAACAAAAAAATAAAAATTACACATTATAATGATAAATATAAAAATTATATAAATTAAATTAGAAATTAAAAAAAAGAAATAATTAATAGTACACTACAAATATATAATATACATGGAATAAAAATAAATCATAGATATATAGAAAACATATAATATATAGAATAAATCAAGAAAAATATTACCATAACAAAAAAATAATAAAAGAAACATTTTTTTTAAATCAAAAAAAATAGATTATATATTTTTCAGTAGAAATATTATAATGCATGCCACCTATAAAAAGCGAATATTATTTAATTATAAAAAATGTAATTAAAAAGAAATATTAAAATGTTATAAATAAAATGATATCTTTAGTTATAGTTGTATAAAAGTAAAAGTAAAATTAAAAGTTCATAATATGAAATGTATGTGTAATTATATAAAATATATATCATTAGTCAATTAGATGAAAATGATAATACAGTAGAATAAAAGTAAGTGTAAAATTTAACATTAGTCAATAAAATAAAATTGTTAATAAAAGTATATCATTAGTCTTTATATAAACTTATTAAATATTTTTTATAGTTTTTATTAAATTTATTTGGATTATTATTGTATTTCAGATTTATGTTTAGGTTATTCCATAATTTTGGTCCAACATTAGTTAAACAAAAAGCTTTTCGATCTGTTCTGACTTTTATTCTATAAAATAGATTTTTATTATAAGTTTTTATTTTATATAATTTCTGTAAATTTATAGGCAACATTTTATTATTTGCCCTGTTCATAAATTTAGCTGTATTATATTTCACAATATCACTAAATTTTAAAATGTTGAATTATGAATGCAATTTATTATAATTAGAACTATTATACTGTGTACATAATATGCATTTTAACGCTCGTTTTTGTATAATAGTTATTTTTAATAAACTAGACACAAAAGTATTTCCCCATATATGGACACAATAATTTAGGTGTGAATAAAAAAAATAATTATATAGTAAAATTAATGTTTTTATATCGAATTTATGTTTTACTTTATTTAAAATAGCTATTGCTCTACAAAGTGTTGTTGCTACATAATTTATTTGTTTTTTCCAATTAAGTTTGTCGTCAATATATACACCTACAATTTTTATATCAGTTACTTATTTTAATTTAATATTATTAATATATAAATTTAAGTTTATATTTTCATTTTTATTTCTGATATTAAAAAGTAAAGTAAATTAAAAAGTAAGACATTAGTTTTATTGATATTTATAGATAATTTATTTATATTAAGCCATTTAAATAATTTATTTATATCTGTTTGCATTTTATCTTTAAGATTTAAAATTGTTTTATCATAAAATATTAAGTTAGTATCATCTGCGAATAAATATATATATATATATATATATATATATATATATATAAATATATATATATATATTATAATATTACAATATTACATTATTAATATTATTGTCAGACTTATTATTATTAAAATTAGCAGAATTCATCACTTGTGTCTATTTATGGCTTCGTATACCGTGTGTGTCTACTAGATTAGCTATCCAAGTCACCCTGTCAGTTTATATATGTGTGTGTATGAATTAATTAATTAAATCAGTTTATATATCAGTTTATATCAGTTTATATATCAGTTTATATATAAAATCTAAAAAGAACAGTAATATCAATGATATGTATGTATAATAGGGGATTCGTATATGCAATACTTCATTGTCATCATTTCATTATAATAAAATAATAAAATATAAAAATTATAAAAATAATGAAGTAATAGTAATATAAATATTGAATTAAATAAAGGTAATCTTTAATTATATTAATGAATATATATTAATAAAATATATATAAAACTTATATATTAATACTGATTAATACAAAATAAACCTATGACTTTCATTATTTTTAGAAATTGGGTAATTTTATTTTATTTAAACATGTTTTTAAACATTTAGGAGTTGAAAGTTTAGGAATTTTAAAATATTTTTTGTAGGTGTTTTCATGTGTATATTTATGTATTTATAATTAATCTAGAGTAAATTGAATGTAATATATATACAAATATATAAGCCTAATTAAATAATTAGGCAAATTACAATTATCAAATATTTTTCTAAGGAAAAATGATTCGCAAGTATTTTAATAATTTATAATGATAATAATAATATGGTTTATTAACTAATAAAATGAAAAATGTGTATAGGCATCATATAGAGCTTTGCCTTTATTACACAGGAAACAATTATCAGTATACGGATAGTATTTTATATGTGTATTTCATATTATGTAATGAATACTGGTTTGTGTTAGTAATAGTAAAATGAGTGTGTTTTGGTTTAATAAATAGGCAGTGAAAGAAGGAATGGATGAGTGAGAGCAATTGAAGAAGTAGATCTAGAAAGTATAATGCTATCAGTTCTAGTAATATTTTATATAAGAAAGGTACATAAATAGATCAAATAGATCAAATAAGTAATACAGTTAGCAATTGAAATTTGAATTAAGTCTGTATAAGAAAAATGTTGAAGAATATTATAAATTTATAAGTTATTAAAAAGAAGTTATAAAGAATATAAGTCGTATTTTTTTAAATCAAATTAATAAGAAGAATATATGAAATAAAAATAATCTGACCTAGTAATGATCATTGAGAAACGCTATGAGTGCGATAAAATGGAAACGACAAATATTGCTTAATATTTACAGAATACCTTCTATTGGATACAAATGATATCAACATGAGATGAACTTGTCCACTTATATGATAAGAAATAATTATATGATTTAACTTATAAAGGCACTAAATAGATCAATAAAAACCATTTAACAAGAAGCCAAGACAGTATAATATCATAAAATATAATGTTTATGGATGTTTATGTATTATGATTGGGAATGTATGACCTCTGAAAGCAATCCATGATATAATTCGATATTATATAATCAATAGATGACGAAACTCTGCATTTCACAGTATTATACATTGATGATAATTGATAACTGGGCGATATATGAATAGTTTGGAAGGATCAAGATTATTCTTCTTTAATATCGGAGTTATTTAGGCATACTTTACCGATTTTTGAACAATGGAGGAATATAGTGATAAGCGAATTGTACCAGTAATTATTAGATAGGGATATAAGCTACAAAGGAACTTAAGAAGAAGTGTGCCAAGTGGAGAATTCTATTTCAAACAAGACATGAGATAAGGACCTGGAAATGGATACATTAAAACAAGACAAATGAGTAACAGAATACATTGGTAAAATGTTAAAGAAAACATAATCTACTATAGGAATATCTTCTATTATCTGCAAAACTTTATTCTGAAAAAGTCAGCAAATAAAGTATAAAGTTTATCATCGGGACCATCTGGAATGTTTTATTCCGATTTCTAACAACTAGAAAAAAATCGAATTAAAAAGCTTCTTTGGAAGAAGTGCCATACTTATTTAGTTTATCAGTATAGAAGGAAGGTTTTGCCATTGGTAGCTATTTCCTATACAAAAATATTATATTTTGAAAATTAAAGATGTGTAAAACATTTTCGTCTTCTGATTTAAACTGATCATATCAAAGTTTTCCCCTTAGAAAAAACAAGTCATTGTTAAACCAAGAAGAATTGACATATATTTCTTGGTAACAATAATTAAAGGTGAATGCTCATCAAATGAATATCGTAATACATCATTAAAAGTATCATAATATATGTAACTTGCTAAAGATGTATGACAAATAATATATAGAATTAATGAACACTTGAAGATTAATGTTAGAAATATATCTGTAGTATATTATATGGACATTTAATACAAAAATAGAAACAAGTATATAACAATAAATTAAATAATGGTCAGAAATTAGATTACGCTGAGTAGGTTTTAATATTATATATGAATCAGGTGCAATAATATCAAGTCAATAATATTACCAATAGTATGTATTTAGTAGGCACATATGTATTTGGAAATCAATAAGTTGATTATAAGAATATTCAAATATAGTCGACTTAAACGATTCAGAATATAACGAATGTGCATTTACTTTATCATTAAAATCACCAATAATTATGAAATTATCTATCGAGATTAATTCAAAAAGGTATTCAAGTTCAGATAAAAAGTAGGTAAATAATGATGATTGTGAAAGATAATTAAGAATAAATTTAATAATAACTTAATTAGATAACAAGATCCGATAATTGAGTATTTAACAAGATATATTACTTGGAATAGATGAAGATAAAAACTTTAATTCAGAAGAATATAACAGAACTAATCCACCTATATGGTATGGTAATAGCCTGGTCGCATGCATAATATCGAAATAAGTATACTTATAAGCGTCATTTTTTAAATTAATGGAGTCATTATCTGTCTGCCATGTATCAGCAATAGAAACTATAGAACTTTTAGAATCAATAATAAATAGATGTATAATATCAGCCTTATAACGAATATACATTGAACATAGTACACAGTATATTATGTAGAGTAATTAACTTTATTAGTATATTTATCTAGTTAGTCTGACGAATTAAATCTATTTTAGGATACTGTGACACTATACTGTGACACAATAGACTTATAAGTCTATTGTAATTATTTAATAGGATGAATTTTTCAAATGATGTATTCCGATCATCAAATTAAATAGTAGAAGGTATAATAGCATTATAAATCCAATCAATATTATCGGTACTATATATATATATTAATCAATGGACGCAATTAATGGTTTTTAGTCTTATGATTAATCGGTTTTCAATTGAAAACCGATTTATAATCTGTTATTAATGTCGATGTTAATTCATCATAATAAACTTGCTCTCTCTCTCTTGATAATGTCTTAATACATTTCATAATATCATGATATCTAAATAATCACGAATGAAAATATATGTATTGAGTTATGCCTATTAATTTAGATCTAAATAATCTATACAAGATACAAAAATAAAATTTTGAAAAGGATTAAATAAACAAAAAATTATTGTTACAAATGAATATATTTGTGATCAAAGAAAAATTGATATCAAGTATTTAAGTGTGTAAATAAAGATTTAATATATTCAGTATTGCAATTTTTAATATCTATATTTTCAATAGTAATATCAAGTTTATAATATAACTTGATAGAATGTGAATGATTATCTGATATATTAATGTTATCTGAAATAGCGTCAATATTAGGCTCAATAGAAGTTAGTAAGGCAACAGCGAATATGTTTACTAGTATTTGTATTAGTATTATAACTATATTTTTAATTTCCTCTACTTTGGTAGAAATATATTAGTAAGGGTGTTTGAGGTAATTTTTGATATATATATATATATATATATATATATATATATATATATTTAAGTTAGTATTAGTAGAAAATGTAGGTTTACATGAATTGCATAAATACATGATATTCTAAGAATTGATCATAGATAATGCATAAGCTGTAGACTTATGACAATACTCCATGGAGTTTTAATAATACCAGCAGCATGCATGCAATTAAAGTGTAGAGATGAATCACACTTGATACATGTAATGTAATCAGATACACACTCAGTTCTGCACTTGTTATACATGTTGTTCATATTATTACAAATATAATTTAAATATAAGTAATGAAACTTATAAATGCGGTAGCTATTCATAGTTTCTACCAGTGGTGTTTATTTTATTTCGATATAAGATAACATTTTAATCATAAACATTCACAAGTTTATATTATAATGAAAATGTTAATATTTTCAAATGTTTCTCATTACTCATTTAACTTATTTCTCAACCTGGTTCGTAACGTATACACTGTATTCTTGATATATCAGAAACCGTGCTAACTCATAAGTCTAAACAATATATATAGGTATATATGTGTAAATACATGTACACATAACTAGACATCTAAGATTCTCGATATCTCGGAAACACTTCTTCGATCACTTAATCACTTAAATGCTGGTTAGCGATAATTATATCACTAATATGTAGACAATAAGTAGACAATATGTATACAATAGGTAGAAAATATGTATACAATAGGTAGACAATAGGTAGACAATATGTAGACAACATGTAGACAATGTACACTTATCACGTGTTCCTCTCAAATGTAATGCTTTCAGTAGCTAACATTCCTAATGTTAATCATAAGGGATATAATAACCATTTATTGACTATCTTATAATATTAGTTATCTGTAGATATCTCACAATTAAAACGAAATGTTAAACTAAATGTTTCTGAGATATCGATGTTCTGCGACATCGAAATGTTGAGATATGCGATTAAAACAACATTAACAATTGTTACGTGTCTGGGTTATGGTGATTTATGAGTTAACCGTTATCCGAGATACCGAGAGTTCACGATTTACAAATTGTGTTTCATTCATAAATAATACATACTTCGACATTACTTATTATAGTAATTGTTTCTAGAATTCGTGTG
This sequence comes from Osedax fenrisi, assembly GCA_964019155.1. Taxonomy (NCBI): domain Eukaryota; kingdom Metazoa; phylum Annelida; class Polychaeta; order Sabellida; family Siboglinidae; genus Osedax; species Osedax fenrisi. The sequence continues at coordinate 1,866,212 of OZ025245.1, forward strand.
TTCTTAATTAGGGGACATATGTATATATATATATATATATATATATATATACGTTATTCTAGTGCATTTTGTATGTATTATAATTTATGAAATTGAAATTGGCAATGAAACTACAATTATAATTATCCTACCTTCACATCAAACAAGTATCCGGAACACTGTCTGTCGGATATGTCATCGAGGATATCCGCGATAATAATGTTAGCCGGCTTTTATTGTATTGTGATGTGAGTACGTATATAATATATATCTGTCTGCTTTATTTAAAACTTATTCTAAAATATGCATGGATACATGAACTTTGAATTTATGATATGTGAGAATTCTCAAAGATACGAGAATACTTTTGAATTTGTTAAGTTATTCGATTCATTAATCAACGTTTGTGCAATATATAGTCAACAAAAATATCTTCTATGGACTTTATTTCGTACTTATTGAATATATATATATATATATATATATATATATATATATATATATATAAATATATACATATATAACTGCGGCTGTATATCTGAATGATCTTCCTCCGTGTTGTTTTCTGTATATATATTTTGTATCATCATTAGGTAAGTATATGAATTTCTTAGACTTCTTAAGCTAGGTTTGAAATGTATTGAATCAATTAATTAGTGTTTTTGTTAAGTACTGTATATATAATATTTATTAATCAAGTTTTAATTCGTATTTCTATTGGTAAAATATTTAAAGAGGACATATGTGAAGATATAGGACATGTATAGTATTTGCGTTTATTATAAATGAGTCAGGTAGTTTATTTAATTATACACTGTTAGAAAAAGAGTTTGCCAGCGTGCATTACAATTTAGAATACTCTTTTTTATAATATAGAAAACTCTTTATTTAAAAATCAGTTTTATGTTTACTAATATGGCCAAATTATATACAAAATAGTATTCCATATCATAACATATATAAAACTACTAAAACAAGTATTTAATACATTATTGTATTAACAAGTATTATACATTCAAGTTATATTTTATAAAACTCTTTATATAATATAGAATACTCGTTTCTGTAGAATTTATCAATGTAATATAGTACTTCGATGTAAATATTACTTAAGTTATAGTTATATTATTGTTTTAATATAGAACAAATTTAATATTATACATTTTATTTATTTTAGTATATTTATTAAATTATTGTTTATGGAAATTAATTATTAATTTTATTTTTATTTTATTTGTTAGTTAATAAACTTTAATAAATAAAATATTTATTTTAAAAACCAAAATTATTTAAGTATCCTATAGATTTTTCTAAATAATCAACTACAATATTAATCATAATTATATAGATAATACAATTGGAAATCATGTTGAATAATTGCTCAATATTGAATATATATATATATAGAAATTGAATATTGTATTCAATATTACAATTTTAATATTATTGAATTTAAGTTTTAAATCTAATTTAAATAAAATTATATAATATATTGTAATATACGAGTTAATACTTTCATGTTACGATACTATTTACTACACTAAGATACTAATATTTTTTTATATTTTTTTTACATCTAAACCCACATCAACTTAACTTAACTTATTAACATCTAGAATACTATTTTACTAAAGAGTATTATATTTATTAATATCTAGAATACTCTTTTACTAAAGAGTATTATATTTATTAATATCTAGAATACTCTTTTACTAAAGAGTATTCTATTATAATATTTATAATTAATAATATTAATTAATAATTAATAATATTATATATAATCTATTATTAAGTATACTTAATGCTCGAAAAGAGTTATAATACAGGGACATTGGAATACTCTTTTTAGGTGGTATAGAATACTCTTTTTTCTAACAGTGTACAGTTAAGTTATGGAAGTTTTTATTTGAGTTAATAAATTGTAGAACAGTAGTCAAATCTAGAAAAAGTAATGCATTATAATGCTATAGCTATAGCTAATAAGTAGACCATTTTTGAAGATATGAATTTGCGTATTTTACATAATTGAATAAGGTGAGTAGTATACTAAAACAACTATAGTTGATTTAGTTATGTTATTGGAATGCGCAGTCGTTTGTAAGTCGTTAGTAATTGTCCCTTCTAAATATCGTGTTATGTGGAATTAATGCAGTATTTTCAAAATATATTATAGGAAAGTGAAATACATTATTTGTTATGTTTATTAATGTTGTTTTATTGGTATTTAGGTATAAATAATTGGTGGTCATCCAATTGTGTAATTGAATAATGCAATTATTCATTCGGGAGTTATTTGCGGGAGAAATAATTATTATATCATCGGCATATAAATAGTATATTATTCCCGAATAATTTAGAAATATTTTATAATTAGGAGTAATATATATGGAGTACATCATATATATATATATATATATATATATATATATATATATATATATAAATATATATAAATACACAACCTACTTATAATATTGTATAATATATTATATTATAGTATGCTATATATATATATATACATATATATATATATATATATATATATATATATATACTATAATGTATATATGATCCTACACACACTATACACATTAACTAGCGACTCGTGCTATAAACGCCGTTCATCATAAATGACGGCGATTTTGAAGATTAATGAAGAATTCTTACACATGTGTCTATAGATCATATATATATATATACAGAGCTGGGCAGTATCGCCGATACAGTATCTATTAAGGCAAAAAATCAGTATCGTAGATACATTTGTATTTGTATTTGTATCTATTATAAAAATTACAAAAGTATTTGTAATCGTATCTATTAGTCATAAATAGTATCTACGATACGTATCTACTAAGACAATTATTTAAACAGATACATTTTATTAAATAATATATCATTTGGTCATTATATTTATTTTATATCAATATTTTATAATATCATAATTTATAAATTAATTCTAATATATACATGTGTATATATTATATATATACCTTATATATATATTTTGTAATCAAATATCTTTTGTAAATATTGAAATCATTGTTACAAATTATGATATATCAATTATAGCGATTTATTCTCAAAAACCATTATATACATTTATTGAAAACAAAGACATTATTTTGATAATATATTTTATATAATAATTGATTTATAATTCAAAATTATATAATATATAGAAAGATAAAATCATTTCAATAAATATGATAATTCTAAATAATAATAATTAATAATATATTAATAATTTATTTTTTGTATATTTGATAATTTACTATATTTGTGTTTAACATTCGAAAGTAAAGGTCGCTGATTATTTTTAGTTGAAAAATAGTATATTGTAATAATGTATATTTCTCTATAGTCTGTAATGGCTCATAGTATAATTTCAGATGAAATAAGCGCTGGTAGGAAACCTACACTAAAATATTCATCGTGGGCATCATTAACTGTCAATAAATATCAACAAATGTATTCTATATAATCTATTGAAGAACAAGTTATAAGGTAACACGTTGTAAATATTTAATATGCCATTTTAAAGGAGGTATCCCACTAGCAGTATTTCCGGAAATAATGTCCTGAAATATTTTTATAAAGTTATTTTATAGCAACTTAACTACAATTCTAGTGGGTTACCCTCTTACTTTCCGGCAACTTTCCGGAAAAATAGTAACTTTAAAGAGGGTATCCCACTACAAATTTCTAGAAAATCACTTTCTATAAAACATTTCCGGACATTATTTCCGTATAAAGGGGGTATCCCACTACAAGATTTCCCGGCAACTTACCGGAAATATTGTAACTTTAAAACCATTTTCTATCAAGTTGTAATGGGATACCCTATAAAGTTATTATATTTCAGGCAAGTTGCCGGAAAGTAATGGGGTTTCCCAGTACAATTATAGTTAACTTTATGGAAAATAGTTTTAAAGTTAAAATACTTGTAGTGGGATACCTCCTTAATATTCCTTGATATGTACTTTTAAATCGACATCGATGAATATATATATATATATATATATAAATATATATATATATATAAATATAATTTATATCTATATACTATATACATTGTATATAATTATAATGTATTTGTATCTACTAAGAAAATTATGTATTTGTAATTGTATCTACTATGATTTTTTTTAAAGTAATTGTAGTAGTATCTATTATAAGAAAAAATTGTGTAATTGTAATTGTATCTATTATACATTTTTCGAGTATCGTGACCAGCTCTGTATATATATATATATATATATTATGGATGTGCATATGGTTCTTCATATGGTATATATATATCGTATACGATCTTTAACTTAAACGCTATGATAATTTATAATGTTGTAGCCGATCCGATACTTCTTAGTCTCCGTAACTCTTTCATAGCCGTCGGCGTACGTTGTTACCGAATACATTAGCGATACATAATAATGACGTCCCTTACTAAACTCACCTATCTATATACATGGTATACACCTATAGACATTAGCCATGGTCATGTCCTTACGTGACGTTAGGACATCGAATACGGGTGCTCGAAATACTCGTTATAGCGTACATTTGCTTATATATGCGTGTATGCAGTTTACACGTTGATGGTTATATAAGCTATATATATATATATTAACTGCCTGTGTGGCTCAGTGGCTAAGGTGTCAGCCACACAAGCAGTAGAACACGGGTTCGACCCTCGTCCGGACCATTAATTAATTTTATAAAATGGGTCTTAAAATATTATTTAGAAGTGATCTTATATAATTGTGTATAAATAAATGATCGGCTCTCGTTAAAACCATGGATGCCTTAACATGAGAGCGGCTTCGAAGGGACATTAGAGCCTAATATGGTTATAAGTGAAAACTTCATCTAAGTTCCTGGATGGGATGAAAGGACTCCACCAAATAAAAATAACAATAACAATAACAATATCTGACCATTATACAGACATTCATAATAATAATAAATGATCGGCTCTCGTTAAAACCATGGATGCCTTAACATGAGAGCGGCTTCGAAGGGACATTATAGCCTAATATGGTTATAAGTGAAAACTTCATCTAAGTTCCTGGATGGGATGAAAGGACTCCACCAAATAAAAATAACAATAACAATATCTGACCATTATACAGACATTCATAATAATAGTAACATTATATATATAAACTATAGTTTACTTATATATAATATTTATAATCAATTTATGTAATATATATATAACTATAATAGAGTGGTGGATGTGTAATAATGTATATTTATAGATCACGCATCGCCAGCCCCTAGCACAGGCCCTATATGCTCTATAGCCCCTAGCACAATCCCATGTCTCACCTGAATAGGAAGTGTATATTGCTTACTAAGGCGTTTCATTCATTCATCGCTCTTAAGCGATTCTACCGAGCCCCATGTCGAGTGGGTCGTACGTACTGAGCCCTATTCACCCTCTCCCCCCCCCCATTGAGAGTACCCCATACTACTCGATTGATGTACGATGAACGCTGTGGGTGGGTGGGGGCTTTACAAGGAGTGTTTTATTGCTAAATTTAACTTTAATGCGACGACGGTAATAAAACTCTAGTTCCCATAATTAAGTAGTAATATACTACTATAGTATACATACTGTAGTATACTATAGTATCCCACACACTCAAACATATTCATATATAAATGTATATATATAAACTATATACATATATGTATATATATATATATATATATATATATATATATATATATATATGTATGCATTAATATACATGTAGTATTCTATATATATAACAGTCGTTATCCAGAAATAATGTACTCTGTCAATGAATTAAAATATAATGTATATTTAAAAACAATATTGACATATTAATATGATAACATTACTATATATATATATAATGAATACAATACAAATAGCGGATACAAATGGGACCATTCGAAAAGTCATAGACTTATGACATGTTATAAATAACTGTGAAGGAACCAATTGGTTATTAATTGATTATTAAAAAAATTGATTATTAATACAATGGACAATACAATACAATACGATATATATATTGGTTAAAATACCAATAACAGTACAATACAATAACATTATATTTGTTTACTATAGTAAACATTTTTTCTTGTGTTTTGATTTATCGTTTATTAAGTTATTGATAAACAAAAGATAACACAAGAACTTCCTGGAGTCGAAAACGGGACCTCTGGTTTACTAGCTGTTAGTTGTCCCACTAAGTCATAGATCCCAGACAAAATATATTTATATATATATATATATATATGAAGTAAATAGAGAAAAATAAAACTATAATATAAATAAACTTTTCGGTCTGGTAAAACAATTTATCAATCTATTAATAGAACATATTTACATATATATTTGAAGATAAATATATATATATATGTGTGTGTGTGTGTATATATAACTGGATACTCGATGCGCTATCCCATGAAACTTGAAGAGGGTCGATGTTGAAAAAGAGGTATTTAAGGATATATGATGCTTCGATGTGGAACAAGCTACCTCTGTAGATAAGAAGTTATGCTTATATATCAATATTCCGCAAAAGAATGAAGAAGTAACCTTTATTATATATTTTTTTTTGTTAACATATATTATATTACACTTTTGAGAATTATTTCTACAATTATTTAGTGTTATTATTAAGTGTATACTATAATAAACTATTATTATTATTATTATTATCATTATTACTATTATTATTATTATTATTATTATTATTATTATTATTATTATTATTATTATTATTATTATTATATAATATTAATATTATATAATATATAATATTAATATAATATAATAATAATAATAATAATAATAATAATAATAATAATAATAATAATAATAATAATAATAATAATAATAATAATAATAATAATAATATATATATATATATATATATATATATATACTATATAGTATACAATATATACACATATATACGTTATAGTGAATACGACTCTATTGATGATTACACCATATTCACGTTAATAGTATATATATACTAGTATACTACTATATATATACTACTTCATTTCGCTAAATTTAAATGTTCAAAGTTCTATTTCACAACCCCGGTAAAGTTATAACAAGATTAATGTATACATTCATGAATATATATATATATATATTTAAAACAAATATGTGCCTATAGGGCATTTTATATGAGTACAATTATTGCAATATTAATGTCATAGAGCTAATTTCTCTCTAGCTCTATGATTAATGTATACAATGTAAAAATAATCTGAGTCAATTGACGCGTTTTTCCCAATGACTCATTTTAAGATCATGTATACATATGTATACATCCTATAAGAGTGATGTTAATGAGTAATTTGACTTTATATAGAGTTAATTGAATCTTACCATAGTAATAATGAGTCATTAGTTCGAGCAGTTGTGTCAAATAACTCATTTTAATAATAACGAGTCATTTATGTTATAAATGTATGTATTCAAACAAAGATAATAATATTCTTTCATTTATATTTACATTGTTTACGTCTGCGTTATTATTTAACTTTCTAATGTATTATATATTATTCTATACTATCTAATAGATAATATCTATACACCCATATACGAAACAATCTATAATAATGATAACATATCTCGGAAAGGTTAATAAAAATTAATATTTAAATATTTGTGTTTTTTCACTCTATAGTTAACTAATTAGTTATGCATAATTGTCATATAGATACTTATGTATAGTATATTAAACAACTGACTGTGTGTTTCAGTTGACAAAACTTCGGAAACACACGCGGTAGGATACAGGTTAAATACCATACCGGATCATTAAAATAGGTCTTACAATAATATTTAATAATGATATAATATAATTGTGTATAAATAAATGATTGTATCTCGTTAAAACCATGGATGCCTTAACATTAGAGCGGCTTCGAAGGGACATTAGAGTCAAATAGTTATAAATGAAAACTTGATCTAAGTTACTAGATTTGATGAAAGGACTCCACCAAAATAACAATAACAATAACAACATATATATATACTATCTTACACTTAATATTGTATTTAGTATATATCATATATAATATATGATATATTTATGTGTGTATGTGTATAATACTATATAATAATAAATTATATTAATTTATATTCATTAATTATTAATTATATGTATACCCAATATACCAGATAGAATAACAACGTATATTAATTTTTTATTTATAAATTTAAATAAAAAATATTTCTATAGAAAATAAAAAATAGCGTATATAAAATGTGTTTACATGTTTCAATACATCACATAATATAGTGATTTATTTCGAAGATATAATTAGATAATTGTAATAGACACTATATTTGTATACTATAGTATACACTAGGAACATGGTAAGTTATTTGTAGACTTATGCTCAAGCATGCTTACTATTTCACAAAATGAAAAAGCTATGGAAATCAAATCTAGACATAACACTGAAGATAAGAATTTTCAAGGTTACAATAGAAACCAATTATATATGGAAGCGAAACCTGGACTATCAATAAAACGCCGGAAAAAAAGAAGTAATGATGCTACATTAAACTTATTTGCATGGTTTTAAATGCGTCATCCAATAAGAAACTATATAATGACATGCCAACAATTACTAATATAATAGCTACACGTCGTCTAATTATTGCTGGACATTGTATTCGTCATAATGAATAGGCTGCCAATAACCTCTTATTCTGGGAACCAATAGGAAAGCGAACACAAGGACGGTGTACAATGACCTTTGTAGAAAACTTAAAAGTATTGACTTAGAGGTCATTGATGCAATCAGTAATGTGATGATGATGATGAGAGATGTTTGGAAGAAAATGGCAAAATTAGTTAGAATAAAGTAAAGTAAAGTTACTATTTCAAAAACGACATATATTAAAATATATGCCACTATAGTATACAATTGTATACAATGATATAATTTCTATGAATATTTATTATTAAAAATATTATATAAATATCTAAATTTATTGTAAAGCATTTCTAACATTTAATTTTTACCAGGTATCTAGATATATCTAGCTTTAGCTATGTAATTATTGTCTATTCGGAAGAGAAGGTATTATCAAACAACATACTTGAAAAAGAACAAGACATATACTGTATGGGGATATTATACTTAATATAAGCTATGTATAGCTTCTGAATATCCTTCTGTATATTAATTCAATATTCAGGAAATAAATATTCATTCATATTAATTCATTCATTCATTCATTAATTCATACATCAATAAATCTATATATATATATATATATATATATATATGTATATATATACACATACCCGTGGGTATTCCTACTAGGGGAAAGTAGCCGAATATGGACAGTGCCCGAATACGGACACTCTCGGTATCTCACAAACCATAAATACTATAAAAAAATGTTTAATAAATAAAATATTCATAATTACATAAATAGTCTACAAAAGTATTTTTTAATTTTTAATTATTCAAAATATTGCAGATAAACTGATTTTTTTATTAATTTTTTAAATTTATGAAAACAAAATTCAACTTAAAACCATCTCAAGAATATACAAATGTATAGATATAAAATATAATACTATATTATTAAAATATAAAAAATTCTAAAAATGATATATAAATTTCTATATTTGTTATTAAATATTCATTAAGTTATAAGCATATATCTAGATGTCACATAAGTCCCTAATACGGACACTCTAGATGTCTTAATACGGACACCCTATAACTAATAAGCGCGCAGCGTATGAACTATTCTGATTTACATAAAAATCACGTGCGTTATAATATTAATACCATAAATAAAGATAAATCTAAAAAATGTATTATTTAGATACTTAGATTGTATTATTAATTAAAAAATAATAAAAATAAATAAATTATTAACTAATTAAATTAGAATAAAGTATTCATAAAATTAATTACAAATAATGTAATTGTAATTTCTCTGAATGATTTATAAATAATATATAGTTTATCTAGTCGTATATAGGGTGTCCGTATTATAATACAGGTTGTCCGTATTCGGACATGGGTACCGAATACGGACACACCCGTTACCTATGGAATTAAAAGATTAAATAATATTTTAAAATCACAATAATATCTATAATCATATAATATTAATATATTATATTTTTGAATACAAATTATGAGTCATAAAATGTTATAACCATTTATTGTTAAAGTGTCCGTATTAGGTTACTTTCCCCATAGTGTTCTCCCTACAGTGTATTACGTTAGCGGTATGATGTAATAGTATGACTCACAGTGTCATTATAATGACGCGGTGAGTCATACTATTATAAACTATATATAGTTCCATAATATATAGACTATATTATGCTATAGAACGCATAGTATTGTATACACTGTTATAAGGCAATGGTTGCATGATGCCTATGTGAGGATAGACCGGTTGTTCGCCTGGTCAACCTGTAAATGTTGTATGAAGCAATGAATTTAGTTCTTAGTTTTAGGTAGTATCATTCAACCTTTTATAATTATAAATATTTATACTACCTAATATTATATTATATTTTATAATATTATAGTATTGTAATTAATATTGTATATAAAATAGAGTTATACTATAGTAGGTTGATTTTTAACATAAAATCTTAAATCATAATTACGTTTATTCAACCTTTTTTGAAAAAGGTTGAAAGAAAAGTGGACTATTGATACAACTTTTATAAAGTATGAATTTGTAAATGGTGCATTCGAGCCTTTAAATCCATTATTCTAGCTGTATTCCTTACGGTGTATAATGCAATACTAATGTACACTTGGCTGTGTATAAAATCAAATCTTTGATAGAGATGACAAATGTGCAAACAATCAGCACGTAGCTCCACCTATAGGTAATGTAAATAGTCACGTGTCACTCACGAGAACACACGTGATGTTTATTTAAGTAACTAAGAATTCGGGCGAATAAAACTAAGGCCACATTTGCGGTTATTCGCTAAAAAAACCGATTTTGCGAATAATCGCATATATGTAACGCTCGCGTACTATGCACATTTATATAGTATATAGTATGGAGAGGATCTCTGGTAGAAGCGTCCCACTCCGGCTAGTATCGGTGCCAAGATTAATACACCGTATCGTGTGTGTATGTGTGTTGTGTCGTTGTACGGGGTTACAGTGTTACGTAACTAGGGGGTGTTACGTAACTCGCTAGATGGCGCTGCAGCGATTACCGATCACGTGATATCGTCACTTGTTACCGCCAATAGGTGGCGCCACTCGCGTTGTTTATATCATTTGTCATTGATATCAAACATTTGATTTTTTATCAATAATAACAGCGAGGCTAACAGCGGGTGTTACGTAACCAGTGTGACCTCTAGCCAGTGACCTCTGGCGGCATTATCGAAATAGGTCGAAGTTCATTATAACTATATGTTAACTATTTATATATGTGTGTGTGTGTGTGTTTGTTGATAATATAAATATTACTTATAATTAACATATGTTTACTCGAGTAGGTACGATCTTCTTACCAACTTTAACTAATGGCCCACTATTTTCACTAGAAACTGATTTACTTTACATGTTTTACTCAATAATATCGAGTAAATGTCTATGATAATATGCTAATAAAATGAATATGCTTCTCAACATCTTTAATATTAAGGGGGGTGTACATTGTACATATCTGATTTGTTAATTATTCCACTTTCTTTTATTTATGAAAATTATAGATAATAATTATAATTATAAAAATGTATTTACACTAAATATATAGTGTTATCATAGTATTTTCTGAAATAAAATTTAATTTATATTCCATGAAATATATAAATTATAGATTTATCTACTTGATAACTATGTGATTATGCATATAATAATATATAATATAATAATTAGATTAGTTCCTAATAATACACGAGAGTGAACCCATGTATATATATATATTTATATATATATATTTATATATATATATATATATATATGTAACAAAGTGAAGTTCGTAAGTATATTTTATTACAGCAAAGACCTGTATAACAACATAAATAGTAATAATATAATAATAATAATAATAACGACAATGACAATATACCATCCCAGAGAGACGCAGAACCGAAAGTGTATCGATCTCACCGAGCGGCGTTCCTTTTATAGGAAACGAATAACACGACATATACATAACAATAACGAATATAACATACAAAACGAATAACATTTTATACAAATAATAAAAGAATCAATTATAAAATATAAATCTACACATAGCTATGCAATCAACCGAGCGTGAAGCCTAAAAAAATGTATGCATGCAGATATATCGATATTAAGTAATGACCGAATTGAATTAAATTCAATTCGACATAAATGTATATTACATTAATCGATATATCTTTAGAATTTACTTTATAACACACACACACACACACACACACACATACACACATATACACACATACACACATACACACATACACACATACATATATATATATATATATATATAGAAGTTCACGTAACTTATAGAGATATACCTGTCAGAAAAATGAATGAAAAAAAAAACAATTAATAAAAGTATCAATAGAGTCAAATAAAATTAGAAATTTCAAAAGAAAAGTAAATTTTAAATATTAAAATATATATAATATAAACTATTAAGTATTAAGTATTATATATAAGTCAAAAGTTAAATAATAAAGTTATAATAATAGATAAAAATAACAATAAAATAAGATGTGTACGAATAAAGAGGAACAAATAACATATAGTTGATAAGTCGACCACAACGAAAGAATGGTATACCTATAGGCTATATATATTATAAGCCTTATAAGGCTACCAACTCTCAGTATGGATGTGCCAAGTCCATTAATACCTTGAGATGATCCCACCACAATCATACCAGTATACTTACTACTCGGCATATAATACACCAGCGCACGTTACAATCAAAACACAAATACATGAAATCCTTCCCCGTTCTAAAATAATAAATAAATAAATATAATATAAATAGTATATATAATACAAAAACATGAAATCCTTTTATTTTCTAAAATAATAAATAAATAAATAAAATACTGCATGCAGTGTGACTTGTGCAATATATGACGTGAGCGTAATCTAAATATGATCAAATTAATATAAATAAAAAATAAATGAAATATATACATATATTTTACATGAGCTGAATACACTGTATAGTAGACCGGTTCGTACTAATTTTTTTTCGCAATTTTAAAAACCTTCACATCTGTGACAATTATGTATGCTATGATGAATAAGTGTTTAAAATTTTAGACCTTTATCTTAAATATTGTTATGTCACGAGACCTTTTTATTTTAACATTGAATACATACAAAAGTTAACATGGGGGAGATATAGAAATAAGTTTTATTCGATTTTTATAAAATTGGATGATTTTTTTTAAGCCAACTATGGATATATCCTAGAAACATATATAACAAGTAGTATTAACAATACAACATATTTTTCATAACAATCTAGATGCCCAAATTTTATAAAATAATTTTAGTCAAAACAAATATCTAAAAATCGTATAATTTAATATAAATAAATTATTACAATTTAATTTAAAAAATTAAAATATATAATTTATAGATAATAATAATACAATTCAAATTAATTATTAAAAAATTAAAAATTATTTTTAGAAATAAAATTAACATCATTTTTAAATTTTGTTGGATTTTTATTTGAAATATGAAATACAAAATAAGTTTACATATTTTTTAATTTTTTTAATTATATTTGTATAAAGGATATTTATATCTAACTTATATCCACAATTCAATATAATCTGATAACTCAAATTTATGTAAAGTACAATTATATATATTATTTTTTTTAAATTAATTATTTTTTTGAATTATTTTGAAATAAATACTTTGTAAAATGGTGTATTTTCTCGAGTTTTAGGAGACATTAATATTGGTAATTTGTAGATATAAACATGAAATATAGATATTATATTAATAAAAAATATAAATAATGGTATATATTATATTAATTCATTAAATATAATACAAATACATAATTAATATTAAATATTAATTTAAATATTTGTAAACATCAAAGATAATAAGATGGTGTCATTACTATTATACATGGAATATTATAGATTTTATCTTAAAATAATAATTTATATTTCAAACTTTAAATGCTTCGTGACCAAAGGTAACTATTTTTTTATAAAAATTATTAACACATATTGTACTAAAATATAGATATGTATTATATTTTATATGAAGGATTAAAAATTGAATCGAACGAACCGGTCTACTGTACAGTGTACATATAATATATTATCGAATTACTATGAATTAAAATTCAATTACATATAAAAAGTATAGACATATCTATAGAAAACCAGCAGGCATACTATAGTTAACGCTGTGGCTAAATGCTGACATATGTATTACTATGAATTACTATGGGCACTCTAATATAACTATAGTTATAATTAGTGATATATATATATATATATATATATGTTATTTAATGAAATCAATAAATATGCATATATTCAATATATGATATTTAGCATAATTATAATTTTTAAATGTTCAATATTAATATAATATTGATACATAAATTATTATAATTACAGCATAGAATATAATTATATATACTACAAATAGTATATCTATTATTGAATTATTTAACATATTTTTAATTCTTTGTAGATATATTTATACGTTAACACATCATCTGTGTAGTTCATTCATTAAACTATAGGATATAATAACACGTGTACTTTTAGTGTGTGTGTGTGTGTGTACGAATGTGTGTGTACGTATGTGTGTGTAAACGTATGTGTGTGTACGTATGTGTATTTCACAAGTGTTAATTTGTTGTTTATTTTTACGATAAACATATTTCACCATATTACACAATTTATATAATTGAACGTATCACTTTATATATATAATGTTTATTTACACGAGAGCTAAACTCGTATAAAGGTAGCTTGTAGTCTACACACAGCTGATTATAGTAAGACGTACACATGTCCACACACCTATAGACTATTTTCATGTATTATAACACCTACCGCACTGCTACTGTAGTAATGTGGGTAATGGGCACATTAAACTTGTGTTGTCCTTGTGATATGGCCACTGTATATAATTAAACTGATATATATATATATATATATATATGTTTAACTGCCTGTGTGGCTCAATTGGCTAAGGCGTCAGACACACGCGCAGTATACTATAGGACGTATTTATATCATCGATATAAAGAAAGTGGATAAGCAATTGAATGTAGTGTATGGCACTATCCGCTACGAGCGCTGCAGTCGAAACCCACTATCTGGCCCACTACTTTTTATTTATAATAATATTTATTTATCATATATATATTGATAATCACTACCAATTTTAATGTACTACCTATACTAAAAATAAAATTATATATTTAAAATACATAATATCAACATTCCTCGTAATTTTGTGTATTTAAATTGAAGTTATAATACTATTTTATTGATTTTATTGATATTTATAATTTAAATCCATTGATATAGATAGAAGTCACTTTAATCTATTTCGACGAAAAGACTATAGTCTATTGTTACAGTATACTGTTTCAATATTTGACATATATAATATGACTAATATCCAATCAAAATCAATGATACCATTTTGTTAATTTATCAATAAAAGTGTCATTCACGTGTCTATCTTTTACATGCATTGCGTGCGTCAATTGCTTATCCACTTTCTTTATATCGATGATTTATATATATATATATATATGTATATATTCCGATAGGAAGTAGGTTCGAGCGGGTCATTGAAGGGTCATTAGAACCATATATGGTTATACCAAAGCCCGGGCTTTGGTTATACGTTAAAACATCAGATAAGTTCCTGGATGGGATGAAAGGACTCCACCAAAATAACAATAACAATAACAAAAATAACAATAACAATATATATATATATATAATTATTACCTTCAGATCCAGTTTAAAAGATATTTTCATTTTACAGAAAAGAGCAATAATCATTTAATGTATAACAATTTCTATACTATTTCTAATTCTCTTAAATTTGGCGATATTATAAAAATTAATAGTATCAAATGTATTTTTCGATCTAGGAATAATGTTTTACCTACGAATTTAAAATTATTATATAAAGCTAAATCTTATAATTGAAATCTGTTTCATATATTTAAGTATGAACTGAGTCAGTTCAACTGACCGAAAATCATTTTGTTTATCGAATACAGGTACAATGATGTGGAACAGATTACCACAACAAATAATAAACATTACTAAAATGAATAATTAAAAAACAAATTTAAATAATTTATGATATCGTTTTATATTTAATTATTGTATTATGTCACATCATTTCTGTGATATATTAATTAATGTATTGGCTACCTTATATTATCAGTATTTATCGGTATTTATTTTATATATTTTATTTTATTTTATAGTTTTAGTTATATATTTTTAATTTGTTATACAATTTGTAATGATAGTGTTTTACCGGTTTAACATTTGTTGGGTTACATATTATACAATTATTTATTTTAAATACACGATGAGAAAGATTGCGAATTTGTTTGCAATCTTATTTTTGTATTTTGTTTTAAATTGTATATATTTTTAAATATTTTTAAATTATATACCTTAATTAGTAATTACTTAATTACTTAATTAATTACATATTACATTTTATTTAAATTTTATTTAATATTCTATCAGTAGTTTATTATACAATTAAAATATAAAATTAATAAAGTACTACCTACTGTTATTACAGATTTTGGTAAGTATTACATTATTTGTTTGTTTCATTCTAGTATTTGTTTTATTATAGTATTGGTTTATTTGATTTTTAACATGTACTGTTTATAATATATTTAAAATTTAAAATTTAAATATTAAACTATATAACTAATAATTTATTACTAAAACAGGGTACAAAGATAAGAAGATTCTATAAAGTTAAAGTAGAAATTGAATATTTCGTGTCAGGGAAGATGATGCAATTGTGGTTAGAGGGCAATTATTACCAGTGCTCTTACGTAAGTTACTTAAGGCATTAAATATAGAAACACTAAATCCTCCAAGTTGATACACCTGTATCGATTTTAATTTACAATCGATATAAAGTATTCGAGGTAGATTTTGTATGACTATTTTTTTTCTGATATCCTGATAGAAATTTTATAATCAAATATTTTATTTAATATTATTTTAATATTATATCTGATTTTTCCATCCACATTCACATTGGGTGAACGACTTAATAAGCTCTGATTTTTCGTTCATACAGGCTAATGCCTAAACTCTGATTACATATATATATATATATATATATATATGTATATAAATTCATATGAGCACATATCTACTATAGTAGCTACGTACTATAGTAGCTACGTACTATAGTACGTATAAACTCTGAGTGTCAAGCAGTATTACTATAGTGGATGTATAATTGCAACTATAGCCTATAGGCTCTATAGATACTCCGAGTAAAGTCAGTAAATTATGCATGAGCGCTACTAAGTGATGACGTAACATTATTACCTGAGTGATGAGTCATCAGTGATGATGTCACGTGTGTGTGTGTGTGTGTGATGGGGAGAGTGGTGGGGAGGGGGCAGGGATAGAGGCTAACTGGGGGAATGGGGAGGGAGTGAGAGAGACGCTAGTGTATCCAAGGGCGCTAATAAGCATGTAGGACCTAATTTAAGGGTGATTGCTTTGACATGTTGGCGATGGATTTGCTTGGCCGATGAAACTAAATAAATTATAGTATAATAACTAGTCAACAACATTGTTACGTAGAAGAAGGGCCTAATATCGTAGTATACCTATACCGTATATATACCGTATATGTGTTATAGATATATGGTGCTAGCCCATAGGTTAGCATAGCGTGGTGGGAGGTCTATATTGCATTGTGGGTCGTAAATATGCGCACGTATGTATACATGTTCATGTGTGTGTATCGCTATCACCTTCACTCGTGATTTGCGTATTCTGTACATTATATATATATTGTTATTGTTATAGTTATTTTTATTTGGTGGAGTCCTTTCATCCCATCCATGAACATAGATGACGTTTTCACGTAACAAACTAAATATGCAAAATCAGAAATTTAACAACACAGTTTCACACCCATATATATATATATATATATATATATATATATATATATACATATATATATATATATACATATATATTAGCTATAACTTAAGGTTCCAGTTTGAAAGTTATTGAAACTATTTTCTGACATCCTATTTTCATAAACTCGCCGATTGTATATCATGTATAGCTCAACATGTATTGTATTGATAACGATACATTATTATCTATATATTTATCTATATATATATATATATTATAAAGTGAGGCCTGCAGATATATAATGTAAAATACATTTATATATAAATATACATATATGTAATTCAATTAAATATAATTCATTTCAATACACTTGTGATTATATAATCGATATATTTGCATACACGATTTTTGTTAGGTTTCACGCTAGGTTGATTACATTGCCATATGAATATTTAGTATCGTATGTACATTTTGTTATTTTCCTAAAGGAACGCTCGGCGAGTTCAACAAACTATTGTTACTGCGTCTCACCGGGTTGGTACATATTTTCATTGTCATTGTCATTATTATTAACATAAGTATTATTCTCATGTATGTTGTTATATAGTTGTTTATCTTTAATAAAGTTTATATGAACCTTATATTTATTACAATATATCTATATATATATATATATATATATAAATATACATGGTCCATACGATTAATATATTCCATACATCCAATGAAAATATATATGTGTAGAATAAACATTATTTTCAGCACATTATTAAATATCTACCAATCAATCAGCCTAATTAATGTTATTTACAGAAAATAATATTTGACCTAATATATATATATATATATTATATATGTAATAATTCAAAATAAATATATAAACTTTAGTTCTCAACTAATCTAATTAATTACAACTAATTTAAACCCATATTAAATAGTAAGACTAACTTAGGTATTATTGTCGTGTTAAATAATAAATTCTATAGTGTTATTGTTAACTTTACCCGATACCCGATACCCATCTATAGTGTTCGTCACCCTGTGTATTACGCAACCCAGACTTGCATACAACACGAGTATCCTAACACGAGAGATAAGCAATCTTTAGATTGACCTTGAAATGTACATATGACCTATCTTAGGATAATTATGGATCATAACTTATAGGTGTATTACGAATATACTACTTATAATTATTAAATCAACAAAATTGATAATTATAATAATTTATGAAATACAAATAATTAATATAAAATTATATATATAAATATAAACATTTAATATAAATATGTATTATTTAAATTGATATAATGTTACATTAAGTAAGCAGACGTAGTGGATCGCCATAGTAAGGTTACTTATTATTAAGGAGGGGTATGGCATCGCGGGGTATGCTAATCATGTGCAAGAGTGTCATTATAGCTATGGGTTTATGTGAAATATAAATATATATATATATATATATATATATATATATTACGTGTTTATATTTAGGCAACACCCGCTTACTCATATCAATGGAATAGATTAAATGTATCAAATATATCGAGTTTCTGAGATATATAATTATTTGTACACGTATTTACATATATGGTATTTACCTATAGATAAATTGAGAACACTAGAATTTTTCGAAAAGTCTGAAGTATCGGGGTTTTTAAGTATACTTAAGTATATGCCTATATATAGGCGGGAATCTGATATAACAGAATATCACTATATATAATAATAATAATAAAATCAGATTTGGCAATTGACTGGGTGAAGGAAGAAGCAGAGCTTATCAAGTCTTTCACCCTTTTATGATTACGTTTATATATATATATATATATATATATATATATATATATATATATATTAAATTGCCTGTGTGGCTCAGTGGCTAAGGCGTCAGACACACAAGCAGTAGGACACGGGTTATAGCCTCGTCCGGACCATTAATTAATTTATAAAATGGGTCTTAAAATATTATTTAGAAGTGATCTTATATAATTATGTATAAATAAGTGATCGGCTCTCGTTAAAACCATGGATGCCTTAACATGGGAGCGGCTTCGAAGGGACATTAGAGCCATATATGGTTATAAGTGAAACTGCATCTGAGTTGCTGGATGGGATGAAAGGACTCCACAAAATAAAAATAACAATAACAATAACAATATACACACACACATACGCACATATACAAACAATCACACACATTGTATATGTATACATACGTAGTATGTATATATATACTTAGGTAACAATTAAAAAATGTTAATATCGTTGAAGTCAAGTATACGTCGTACAGTGTATGTGATATACGGTGTGCACGTATGTGATGTGTACAGTGTACTACAGTGTAGTGCACACTGTGTATACAGTGTGCGTCGTGCACATCACGTGAGTGGTTAGTTGTTCTAGAATAGCCACCATTAAGTGCACACGACGTGGTCAGCAGACAGGAAGCGTGCGAAACACTAACTTCCGGTTATCTCTAAAAGCTATTCGATTACCCGCGGATTAAGGACATGTTCGGTGGCAGTAAGGACACGATATATCTGACAGTGGGCCTATGTATAGTTGTTTGTGCATGCGTTCATTGCTATCATTATATTGAGTGTATGTATACATATTTCTATAGAATATATCTGATCTATTATTGCCAATGATATATATTACTGTATACAGAATTATATAAGTCGCTATAGTAATTATAACTATATTGTTATTATTATTGTTATTGTTATTTGATGGAGTCCTTTCATCCCATCCAGGAACTTAGATGAAGTTTTAACTTATAACCATATGGATCTAATGTCCCTTCGAAGCCGCTCTCATGTTAAGGCATCCATGGTTTTAATGAAAGCCGATATTTTATGTATAGGGGAAAGTCTCCGATTACCGACCCCCTCCTAATCCTGACCCCTCTCGTATCGCAGTAACTATAAGGAACTTGAACACTTGAACTAATAGAAATATAATGATAAATATGAATAATTATTTTGTTTAAAAAAATATTTATTCCTACAATTGTTATTTGATCAAATGTAATATTCTGTTTTTACTTTTTAAATATTAGAATAATAGCTTTTTTAAATCATTGTAAATACATTATTAATTAAAAGAAAACTTAATTTTTTTCATAATATTGTAGATCAATAAAATGTTTATAACTATTATAAAAATAATTTAATTTGAATTACTATTAACCAATATATCTTAATTATAGCAACCCATGTAATTTTCCTATTACCGACCCCTACAATGTAGGCCTACATTACCCTAATACCGACCCCATGTAATTTATGATATCCAATCAAAATAGATCGTATTTTACTTTAAAATATGTCGTAAATTGTTTATGTATCATTGATATAGATTTAGGATTCATGATTCCAGTTGATTATATACATACTGATTAATTAATAAATATTAAATAATAATATACACTATTTTAATATAATTACTATAAAGTTTAAATTTAAATTTAATATTACTATTAAAACATAAATTCAATACAAAATAAATTGCCTGAATGTTATAATTAATTATATTTATATATATCTACTATTTTATTGGATATTATAATACTATAATTATTTATACCACTATTATTTTAGGTGGTCGGTAATAGGAGAAGGAGGTCGGTATTAGGAACATGTATCCGATTACCGACACCCCTGTTTATTCTTGTAAATATAATTATATCATACATTTAAAATAGCCACATTATTCATTACCATAATATTACCCTAATTAAAAATGTCATATAAATATATTTAATATTGAATAAGTTATTACAAATAATCATTTAGGAGTCGGTAATCGGGGACTTTCCCCTACACAATTATATACGCTTACTTCTAAATAGTATTTTAAGACCTATTTTAATGGTCCGAACGAGGCTGAAACCCGCGTCATACTGCTTGTGTATCTGACGACTTAGAAAACCGAGCCAGACAGGCAGTAGGGGTAGGCGCTGGAGATAAAATATGTTAAATAATTTAATTTTTACAATATTTTTTTATTATGTATTATCCAAGTTCTGTATTTCATTTATAATATCCTAAAATATTTTTTAATATTTTTGAGTATTTCTATCAATATAAAGTATTTTAAGAGTAATAAATTTATAAAAATATTGTGTATTTATGAAAATACTTGTAATATGTAATCTTATATTACGATTTATTAGAATAATCGTTTAATTTAAAAATTTCTAGATTTATTTTAGCATAGATCATAGATTAAATAGCAATAAATAAATAAACAAATCACATGTTATATATTAGTTTTTATATTTTATTTTCTATATATTTGCATATTTATATATATTATCCATGATTATATATGTAAAAACTTTGAATGTCATTTTCTCAAGTTTTGACTTTTCACTTAGTAACCACATGTAAATGACAACTACTTTTTTAATTTATATTATTTTTATCTGAAATTTTTACTGTAAATGTATAAACCAATATAAATACTAATTTATGTTATATTATATTTTATATTAATTAATATATATTAAATAAATGATGATTATGTAATATATTTGTAATACAAAATATTCATAGTTTTTAAACTATTTGTTTTCATTCTTTTAAATTAATTGTATTTATAAAAATTAGTATATATATGTATTAGGATAGTATCTATTGAATAAAAAAAAATGATGTAATTATCTTTATTAATTTTTTGTCCCAAACTTTTTCGGTGGAGCTATAAATAGCATGGTGTAGATGAACTCCAGCGCCTACCCTTTATATATATATATATATATATATATATATATATAATATATATGTAGATATACCTATAGTTATAGTACTATAGTATATTATAATATCTATAACTATCTATACATAGTAGGTAATATAATATAACATATCTATAACTATATCCATATACGTATAATATATATATATAACCATGGTTATAGGTGCACCTCTAGTTAACTAGATATTAACTAGATATTAATTAGATATTAATTAGATATATATATATGTAATTACTAATGACGAACTGTACTCCGAGACTGTATGACGTACGATAAAGCGTAAGGTCGGATAACATATGTCATGCATTAATATTTCAATTTCTCAATTAATATATTTAATTTCAATATATTAATTAGTTGATATTAATATGTATGTATTAATAACTATACGGATGTTATATATATAATACATATATTACTGTTGTCGTGGGATTTATATATTGATAATATAGGTACGGAATTACTTTTATCGTATACGTTTTATTCTATTAATGAAATACATACATAATTAAAGTTTGAATGCGTTTCATTATTCGTATATAAATCTATGGTAACTCTATCTGATCTATAGGATCAATTGTAATATGATAAGCATACTACTCTGTAAGTGGATGTATACATACATTGTATATAGGTCAGACCTGACCGTGTAGATATGACAGTGTGATATAGCATATAATATGTTATCGCTATAGTGTTATTATAATTCGTGTATTAGATCTACACTCATGTCCTTGTGTCACGCTTGATGTCCTTGTGTATCGCTTAATGTCCTTGTATATCGCTTGATGTCCTTGTATTTCGATTGATTTCTATGTGACTAGCCTCTCATGAAGATAAGTAAATAAATAATTATATTTATAAGTATTTAAGTATAATTTAATTATTTAATTATGATTACATTTAAATAACACATTCAAATTCCAGTTTTTATTTATTTTATTGATATATCACTTACGCGAAATCGTGTGATTCGATGTTGTATATAAAAAAAGAACAGCGCCACCTACATAAGGTTAATTTTCGGGAAAATGTGTTATTTATAATGTAAATTGATATAATAATACACTTTATAATGTAAATTAAAATGCTTTAAATTATTATTTACATGACGAAAAATAAATGTTAATTTCTAATATGTAATATAGAAATAGGATATACTATATGTTGATTTTAAATGCTAACTATTCGATGAGGCGAGTAAAAGTAAATTTATATTGCACATAATTTAATAGAATAATGACAACATTGTTGTATATAAATCGCGGCAAACCTAATCTATTTCAGTGATTTCGATACAGAGGAGTAGGCATTATTTACGTTGCAAATATAGGGAGTTTTATATGTCTGTTATATCTCTGATTAAATGTTAGATTACTACATTAATACCACCTAGCGCATAACACATTCACTTCGAATGGACCTGATGACTATCGCACACATTGATATATTTAGTTGACAGGAGTAATTAATATATGCAGAGATTAATAGATAAACTACTATACCGCAATGATAGTATACTCCAGTGTTAGGAATCTACATTTTATTGATATGTTTCATCATTACGACGTGCATCTGTTACATTATTATATTTGTGACGTCGTGATGAATGTACATATACTACAGGGAACAGAGTATGACCATATACGACCCTATATGACCTATATGAATGAAGTGGGTATAGGGAATACTAGTGTACTCACTATATATCATTTTAGTGTAATGTATTACACCATACTTGTATCTGGGGCCCTATATATCACGCCCTATAGGGATATGAGTTCATTTCCTATAGAAAATATATGAATAATCAGAGAACGCTAGCTAATGATGGATAATCCTACATAATAATGATACGTAGAACTATAGTGTATAAACAATCTGTTGATATAAACTCTTCAAAAGAGCGAACAATCCATTGTTGTGTATAAAGAATGCACGACTTGTGTTCAATAGTTCAATTTATCACGCTGAGAATGTTATGTAATATGGATTTTGTTCTAATCGTATGTCAGTAATGACACAACATTAATGTTATTATAAATATTATAAATATAACAAAAATTATAATAATAATAATAATAATCATAATAATATTAATAATAATATTTGTTTACACCATAATTTATTTCCATTTTAGATAATTTTTCGTTTACGGTAACTGTAAAACGTTCACCATCTTCATTTTTTAAATTCCTAATATTCCCTAACATATAGGTTATCTTTAGAATACAATATATATACTTTCGACTATATATTTTGATTCTATATTTTCTTAAATAAAAAATGAAAAATAATAATAATATATATATATATATATATTATTAGACATGCAAGATTTGTACTTTGTAAATAAATCATAATTCCTTTGGGAAATGTTTAAAAATAGACACACATGACACCTCTTTCACTGACACTCGCGTAGATATCATAAATATAATACTCATATTGTCGCCAGCAATATTTACTATAGTTTAGAGTTCTTGTTTTTATATTATTCTTTTTACCGAGAGAATATGCTATACATATATATGCTTCTACTTTATATTTTTGTTTTTCGTTATAATATTACACACGCACTATTTATTATTGTTATTATTATTATTGTTATATATATGTATATATATATATATATATATATATATATATATGTATATATATATAAGTAGTATACTAAAAAACACATTCGAGAATATCGCTCGATATTATGTTTGTGTATAATGATTCATTATTAATGATTCATTATTAATGAATAGGACCTAACCCTCATAGAGATGATGACTATTACTTCGAAGTAGTGTGACATATGATTGCTGGTCAAATCATACACGGAATATATACGTACATGTGTGTATGTGAGCTATAGCTCTAACATCGATGTTATAGTAAATATTCCATTATCGTTATTAATAAGTTATATATAGGTTATATATATATAACTAATTAATTATTAATAATTAGTATTCATGCACGCACTGTGCACAGCCGAACACATATTATCACAGAATATATTGTATACAAATAAAATGTAAAATTATATATTTCACTAATTATATATATATATATATATATATATATATACAATATATATATGACAATGTACACTGTACATTGTAAATTGTACAGTGTATTTATATTATATAAAAATAAATAACTATATATTTTCATTATTATTAAATATATATTGACTCTTTAAATATAAATTTAAATGTACGAATCGTGGTTGCTTAATATACATAAAACGAAAAGTAAATATAGAAAAAAAAACGAACAAACGACATATATGTTTTTAATTAAATTATGTTGTTAAAATGTTGTTAATTTTGAACTTTAAAGTTCAAAAGAGTAGTAAAAAGGGGCCGTTTAAAAAGTAATAAAGTTTCCATAGAAACTACTATAATAAAACTAATATCAACTGGTAAAGCGTTCCATAATTAATGTAACGCAAGATCAATATATAATTAGTACCTACTATACTGTATAGTACCACCATATGTATAATTTGATAGCAGCAATATCAATAACATTATATATGTCCCACCCTGTGGGCGGTTATTAGTTATATAGTATATACTATATACTATTAAGAATGTCGGCTAGGTCAGCTGCAGCTTTTTATATCAATAGCCATGGCTATTGATATAAATAGTTTTATGAGAAAGTCACAATAGTTTGTAGTTATATAGTACTCCGAACCTCTAGTGATGGTCGTACGATGGCCGACAGAGAGACGGGTTACTCCGTAAAACACGAGCATGCTCGAAAGAGCGCTTAATAGTATTTAAATATATTATATTATAATCATTGTAGCTAAATTCGATAGATAATAACTATAGGCATACATTAATTAATTATAATATATATATATATATATGTATATATATATATATATATATATATATATATATATATGTATATATATATATGTTGTGATATGTATAAATAACGTATTGATGCAGTGATATGCATGACTAAGCATAATGCAGTTTATATATATATATATATATATATATATATAATAGTGTAGTATGCTAAACATGCTGTAGTGTGTGTGTTACGCAACAGGTATTATTACGCGAGGTTACGCAATACAATGCATCACATTAGCAAGCGCGCATGACATCAGATATGTTCACGAACTACCTGTGTTAAGCCGAAACAGATATGTGTAAACACGGTTAATTACGATATCATAATTAAAGATAAACTGCCCCCCCCCTAATCAATATTGTGTACAAGGTGAATATAGATATGTAAACATATATATATATATATATATATATATATATATATATATATTAGATAATAATATAAATAATTGTAATGTTGATGACTTTAAATTCTTTTTACCTGAACCTAATATACATAGTTTTTTTTTAACACCAGTAAGTTCAGATGAAATTATTAAAGTATTAAATGAATTCAAACCAAAAAAATCAAGAGATCATTATGGCATATCCATGCAGTTACTTAAGGGTATTTAAATGTATTTTTCCTGTATTGGTTTATCCATTTGTTTTTCTTGTAAATTTATCTTTTGAATCAGGCGTTGTACCGGATTTCTTAAAATTATCAAATATTATCCCTTTACACAAAACTGGTGATGATATATTTTTTAATAACTATCGTCCAATTTCTCTCACCTGTCAATTCGCAAAGATTTTAGAAAAAATATTTTATTCTCGCTTTTATAGTTTTTTATCATCTTTTAATATATTATCTCCTTCTCAATTTGGTTTTAGGAAAGGATACAGTACATCACATGCAATATTTAACCTCCAGTCACAAATCAGTACCTGTTTTAATAATAACAATGTTGGCGCTATAATCTTTATTGATTTAAAAAAAGCATTTGACACAGTTAATCACAGAATATTACTTTTTAAATTAAAAAATATTGGAGTACGAGGCATTGCACTTAACTGGATAATGAGCTATTTAACAAATAGATATCAACAGTGTACATATAATGATGTAATTTCAGATAAACTAAAAGTCATAACGGGTGTACCGGGTACACTGTACCCCAAGGCACCATCCTAGGACCCATTTTATTTTTAATTTATATTAATGATATTACAAAATCATCTTCTTTATGTAAGTTTACCATGTTCGCAGATGATACTACTTTATATTTTGAAAATACATCAGCCGAATTACTTAATTATATTTGTCAAACTGAATTAAAAAATATTAATAAATGGTTAATATATAATAGGTTATCATTAAATTTAAATAAAACTTGCTTTATGTCTATTAATTCAAGAACTATTATAAATATAAATTTAAATAACAGAAATATTGAAAGAGTTACATTTTATAAATTTTTAGGCGTAATTATAGACGATATATTAAACTGGAAACAACATATCTTGTTTTTAAAATCAAAACTAAAAAAAATCATATGGATTACCAACATTATTTCCAAATTTATAAATAAAAAAGCATTACTTCATATATATAATTCCATATTATTGCCTCATATAAAGTATTGTAACATATTTTGGGGAAATACATATAAATCTAATGTATCATGCATATATATTCTTCAAAAGCGAATGATAAGAATTATATGTAAAAAACATTTTTTTACATCATACTAATGGACTATTTATTGATAATTCTTTATTAAAAATAAATGAAATTACATATATAAGTACATGTGAATTTATGTTTAAAATTGTCAATGATCTTCATCCTGTTATAACAAATGCATTTTTTTCTGTAACTTCATCATCTCACAACACTAGGAGCATAAATAATTTCTCAATTATTAATTTCAAAAAAGAACTATGCAGAAGAACATTAATATACATTGGACCAATTACCTGGAATAAGCTTGATAATATTTTAAAAAATATTTCAAATTATAAATTATTCAGGAAACGTATGTATACAAATTTGTTATCTTCTTACTCAGTATACTTATAATCTAAATCTCATTTTTCTAATTTTATATCTTTTATCATGTATTTTATCTAATATTGTATTATATACTAAGATCCACATTTTATTCTTATTTTAATTTATTGACGTTTATGTAAAAATTAAAAAAAAAGTAATACTTTTGAGTGTTTTACTTTACAATATTTTATTTCCCCGACATTAATAATATTATTTTACTGAATTTTTGCATTTTATATTTGAATTTACTTTCATGTTTTCTTTCTTTTTAATTGACGTTTATATAAAAATAATAAAATTAAAAAAAACTGTTAGGTATTTCTTTTTTCTTTAGTATTTTCTTTAGTATTTTTTATTTCCCTCTGACTAATAATATTATTTGACTTTATTTTTAATTACATAAACATTTTGTATTGAATCTTTTTTCTTGTATACTTGATTATACTTCTTTGTTTTATTTCTCTTTATTGACACTTATATAAAAATTAGTAATTAAACTAACATTTCAGTTTGAACAAATATTTTACATTCTTTACATTATTATAAAGTATTACAAAAAAATTCCTAAAACTTATTTACTGAAAAAAAAAAAAAAAAAAAAAAAAAATGTTACATACAGTTCTTACCATCTTTCTAGATATTCTTTTTGTTATGTTTTATTCAGTTTTATTCAGTTTTACTTCATTTTACTTCATTTTTTTCTTCTTTTATACTAATACATCTATATTTTTGTTTAGTGTATTATTTTATAGTACTTATTATTTATTTTAGTTATTTATTTATAAATAATTAAATGATGATTACATAATTTTATGGCAAGTTCAAACAATTTATATTATTTTTCTATTTTATTCATTGTATTGTATCTATGTAAACAGGAAGTCATCTAATATTTTATAATATTTTATTTATTTAGTTTTTTTTTGAACTTGCTTTAAAATTAAGGGTAATTGTCTCGATAAGCTTTAGCTTCTACAAAAACCCTGGTGCAAACCTAAATCTGATAATAATAATATATATATACTATTATGTATATACGATATAATTGAAGAATAAGTATAACATATTACAGTATATATATACTACATCGACTACTGATATATCGATATAAACTAAGAATGAGAATGCCCATTAACTCGGTCAGTGACCTATGACCTATAACGTCAACACCTACAGGTATACATTGTCTACTTATCTCGCTACTCGTACCCTATTGCGGACACTAGTATACTAGTAGTGGGTACGAGTAGAGGGTACGAGTAGCAAGATAGGTATTACATTATTATAAGTATACACAATATTAGTATTAGTAATATATTTAAGTAGTTCATTAAACTATAGTTTAATGAACTACTTAAGTATATTACTAATACTAATATTGTATATAATACTTGTATTTATAATATGGCTAGTTTAATTCATATAATTTACTATTTAAATGTACTAAGTAAAAAAAATATCATATTTATATATCACAATATATATATATATATGGGTATATGATATTGTGATATATTTCTCCATATAAATTTAACATTTTAACATATTTAACATTGTTATATATTTTACATTATATAACTATACAAAAAAAAACAAAACAAAACAGCATTACAAATTAGAAGTATATTAACTCCCGATAAGTCGGACTCGCAAGGGGCTGCGAAATGTGTCCGACTTAGCGAGATGTCCGACTTATCCGAGATTCAGAAGATCATGAAAATAAGACTATGAGTTACCAACATGTGGAATTATCCAACAATCAATAACATTAAATGTTGTATTCAATAATATTACTTAATAAAATTATAATATACATTATTCAAATTAAATATTTCTGACATTTTATTAAAAAACCTACTTATCCAGTGTAAAAATCATAAATTTGACTATAATATGTTTCCGACTTATAGAAAAGACCGACTTATCCAATCCAACTTATCCGACTTATCCGATTAATTTAACATAGATCTAGATAAAAATCCAAATTAACTAAAGGTGTCCAACTCATCGAGAAGTCCGACTTATCTGTGGTTCAACTTACCGAGAGTTGACAAGTACAGCCGTATTAAAAACATTTAAAAAAACCAGTATGGAATGTTTAAAAATTTTAAAAATTACTATTTATCAAAACCATTTTTAATTTATTTGACAAATGTTACGTTAAATATATTTAACTTTACATAACTAATAAAAAAAACTAACCAGTATTCAAAATTAAAAGTATTAAAAAAATTAAAAACAGTATTAATATAGTCACCTACAAATATATTTCAATATTATTAAAATTTACATAAACTATGTGATACAAATATTTAGATTCTTTTATAAATATTATTTTACAATTATGAAAAATGTATTAATTATATTTTATACTTTGTTTTGCATGCTAACATGGGAATAAAATATTTGTTTAGGTTGTTTTAATCTTTATTTTATATCTGTGTTCATTTTTTTATTTTAATATCTATTTGTATGTAATTGTATTGTATTATATCCAAATGAAGATGATAACATATGACATTACACTAAAGTTAACAGTTATAGAATTAAAAAAGCTAATCGCTTTAACTGAGTCTTCTTACTTTGACGGACATTGTCTATAAATAGATTTCATTCATTCATATATAAATATATATATATATATATATATATATATATGTTGTATATCAATATATCGATATATCGAATACTAAATATATATCACTAAACATGCACACACACACGCACATATATACACTGGTACACGCACACACACACACACACACACACACACATGCACAAGAACACGCGCGTATGTAATATCAATAAGTGACGTCACACAGGGTATTATGTAATCACGGCTGTAGTGCATTGCGTGTGCTCTGATATATGGGATGTGTATAATGTTTATTGTGAAGGGGGCGTGACACCAATATAGAACTATAGGTATAGCCATATATGGAGAGCTGATAACATAGCTGACATAATATCTGGATAATTGGTAGTATACTATACGTATACATACACTATATATAGTGTATACTATAGTATACTAGAAAGCATATGTTATATAGTAGTATATATATATATATATATATATATATATATATATATATATATCAACTGCATGTGTGGCTCACTTAATGGGTCTTAAAATATTATTTAGTAGTAATCTTATATAATTATGTATACATAAATGACCGGCTCTCGTTAAAACCATGGATGCCTTAACATGAGAGCGACTTCGAAGGGACATTAGAGCCATATATGGTTATAAGTTAAAAACTTCATCCAAGTTCCTTGATGGGATGAAAAGACTCCACAAAATAAAAATAACAATATATATATATAGATATAGGGTAGAGTTATAGTATATCATTATTTTTTAATTTAAATTTTCTTGAGGTCTATATAATTTTTTACGTTTTTTTTAATTACCTAATTATTTTGTTTTAATTATTTGATTATATTTTAATTGTTTTATTTATTTATCTAATCTAAAAAATGTTATTTACATGATGAATGGCATTATGAGGAGTTTTTTAAAAAATATTCTTATTTCTTTATATTCGTTTAATATTGTTTTTTTTTTAATTTTACAATTTAAAAGTAATCTATATGAATATACATTTATAGTAACATTTGAACTATTTTATATTGTGTTTTTTTTGGTGACGGAGTGGCTGATGTTTTTGTAGTTGTGTGGTATGGTACGTGTCGGGGGAAGGGATATACTTTTACTGAGAGGAAGGTATTGCCAGTGTTCTTATTATTGGCACAAATAGGATCCCTAAGGCATTGGACCTGACGAACCCATACCCCTGAAGTTGATACACCATATATCCTCATTAATTTCAATTACTGTTGGCTACTCTGGTTATAATTTTAATAATTTTAATAATTAAATATATCGTATTTTTATAAGTGCATTATTCTAATAGATTACTAAATAATTAAATTTTATTTATATTTTTGTTTTGTAACATATATTTTTGTATACATTTTGGGTATATATTTCTTTTACTAACTGTAACTCTTAAAATTTTATTTTTATTTTATTTATTTTTATTTTACTTTTACTATAATTTTCTCCTCATAATTGTCATAGGAAAGTGAAATAGGTAAACAACTAGATAAGCATAGCGCTTCTTCGTTTACCATGGTCATACCTAAATTCTGATTATTATTATTATTATTATTATTATTATAATATATTCATATATAATGCGTACATTATAATAATATTATTAATATTTATTTATTTATTTATTGAAATACCATACGAATATACATCGCGGATGTATTCCAAGTTATGCGTCCCGGTAAGCCTATACCTTGTACATGTAAAATGTACAGTGTACAGTATACACTGTACACTGTATAATGTACACTGTACAATAGACCGGTTCGTTCGATTCAATTTTTAATCCTTCATATAAAATATAATACATATCTATATTTTAGTATAATATGTATTAACAATTTGTATAAAAAAATAGTTACCTTTGGTCACGAAGCATTTAAAGTTTGAAATATAAATTATTATTTTTAAATAAAATGTATAATATTCCATGTATAATAGTAATGACGCCATCTTATTATCTTTGATATTTACAAATATTTAAATTAATATTTAAAATTAATTATTTATTTGTATTATATTTAATGAATTAATATAATATATACCATAATTTATATTTATTAATAATATAATATCTATATTTCATTTTTATATCTACAAATTACTAATATTAATGTCTCCTAAAACTCGAGAAAATACACCATTTTACAGTATTAATTTTAAAGTATTTATTTCAAAATAATTCAAAAAAATAATTAATATTTAAAATTAATATATATAATTATACTTTACATACATTTGAGTGATCAGATTGTATTGAATTGTGGATATAAGTTAGATATAAATGTCCTTTATAAAAATAAAATTAAAAAAATTAAACAATATGTAAAATTATTTTGTATTTCATATTTCAAATAAAAATCCAAAAAAATTTACAAATGATGTTAATTTTTTTTCTAAAAATAATTTTTAATTTTTTAATAATTAATTTGAATTGTATTATTATTATCTATAAATTATATATTTTAATTTTTTAAATTAAATTGTAATAATTTATGTATATTAAATTATACGATTTTTAGATATTTTTTTTACTAAAATTATTTTATAAAATGTGGGCATCTAGATTGTTATGAAAAATATTTTGTATTGTTTATACTACTTGTAATATATGTTTCTAGGAAATATCCATAGTTGGCTTAAAAAAAATCATTCAATTTTATAAAAATTGAATAAAACTTATTTCTATATCCCCCCCATGTTACATTTTATATGTATTCAATGTTAAAATAAAAATGTCTCGTGACATAAAACTATTTAAGATATAGGTCTAAAATGTTAAACACTTATTCATCATAGCATACATAATTGTTATAGATGTGAAGGTTTATAAAATTCTAAAAAAAAAATGAGTAAGAACCGGTCTACTGTACAATGTACACTGTACAATGTACAATGTACGTCTGTATACAAATATCTGAGAATAAATATCACTACCAGACGTGTTTTGTAACAGTTAGATTTTTACATGCAGTGAATACAAGTTTCTCGTACACCTGTGGTTGTGGGATCAGTGGTTGACAAAAATTACACCCTATTAGATATATATATATATTTATATATATTTGTTATTTTTATTTGGTGGAGTCCTTTCATCCTATCCAGGAACTTGATGAAGTTTTAACTTATATACCATATATGGCTCTAATGTCCCTTCGAAGCCGCTCTCGTATTAAGGCATCCATGATTTTAATGAGAGCCGATTTATTTATACTCACTTATTTTTTATTTATACTGCTTATATATAGTTAGACTAATACACAAATATAACAAAGATAGTTCT
Organism: Osedax fenrisi; assembly: GCA_964019155.1. NCBI lineage: Eukaryota > Metazoa > Annelida > Polychaeta > Sabellida > Siboglinidae > Osedax > Osedax fenrisi. The sequence continues at coordinate 1,900,885 of OZ025245.1, forward strand.
CATTTGTGTTTTAGCAAAATAATAATACATAAATAAATAAACGATAAAATAATATATAAGTAAAACAAAATAGGATTGTTAGATTAATAAACGTGAACAAAATAAAATAATATAAAATAAAAATATACGAATATTAAAAATTACCAATAATAAAATCTTTGACTTTACTTTTGAAACGATCTATAGGTGTCACAAGTCTTAGCTCTCGAGGTAGACCATTTCATAATGCAGCTGCCGAATGCCGAAAATAACTTTTGCCATATCTAGCCAGCCTGAACTTGTGGTAACGAAGTATTTTCAGTTAGACGATCCAGAGGTTCTCGACTCAATCCTGTATGTCAGAAAATATTTTAAATATTTTGGTTATTTAAGGTATATGCATTTATAAACAATCATCATAATTTTATATATTAATCGATTTTAGCAGATAACCATTTTATGCAATATAATTTTTCGGAAATGCAACAGTGATCAAATATTTTATGTGAAATAACAAGCGAACTGAATACCGTATAACATTATTTATGCAATTTATAGAATATAAAGAAAGTTCGTGATATATATATATATATATATATATATATATATATTAATGTATATTACAGGTAACGAGGTACTCGTGTATTAATGTAACTAGATACACTATTATTGGCAGTATGATAGACTAATATAATCCGTAGTTTAATTCAGAACTATTAATTTAATACGCGGACAATAAAATGAATCATAAACTAAACAATACAATACCTAATTATAACGAACAATAATACAAATAGAAAGTGCTCTAAATCTATACATTTAAAATTAAATGTTTTAAATATTTATATAAATTGTGATCAGGGATATGTAGTAGTAAATATATGTATTTTTAATAGAGATTTAAATGAGTTAGATGATTTAGTAGGTATATACCCTGTAAGTAGGTGAAATTATTGATTACAATGAAATTGTGAAGATGAACCTTTATGCATAAGATATATATATATATCCATGGAGCGAAGAAGTTTGAGATGTGGCAATGAAAAAATGTAGAGATATCAAAATATACGCCTAGATATTTAACATTATCAGAATATAGGATATCACGATTGATAAGGGGGTGGGTGGGTTAATCATGATAAAGGGTGGGGGGTAATCATGATAAAGGGTGGGACTTTTAATAGACGTTGCCGTTCTCGCGTGTAATCTCGAATATATTCTGATGAGAATTTGGAAAAGATCATTCGGCCTGCAGCTCATGGGCTGCTCCTTCCATGTGGAATTATCTTCCCAATTCATTACGATGTACAAGGAGTCACACCGAATTCAAGAAGAAATTTCGAATTTTTTTGTTAACTATTTAATTAATTTATTAATTTATTTATTTATATATTTATTTATTTATTTTTATATATTCTCAACACTTGTGAGATTTTAAAATATAACGAGTGTCTAAATAAATAATTACCTTACCTTACCTTATATATACGACTATAGGCGATGATGTAATAATGATATAATGGTGTAATAATGACGGGTAACACTCACATAGTATTACGTAACATCCGTACTGTATAGCACATCCTGTATAAGATGTGTAACAGGTAAGTGTTAATACGGGTTAATTTAACTAGTAATATTGATTCTATAACACACGAACATCCCATCACATTGTCCTTAATGCAATTGTATTGTATAGTTTGTATATCATTTAATAACATACGTATCTATAGTATTTCAGTAGTAGTATATTTACTCTAGAATACATACATACATATATATTGTTATTTTTTATTTTTATTTATTTGGAGGAGTCCTTTCATCCCATCCTGCAGGAACTTAGATGACTTTTCACTTATAACCATATATGGCTCTAATGTCCATTCGAAGCCGCTCTCATGTTAAGGCATCCATGATTTTAACGAGAGCCGATCATTTATTTCTACACAATTATATAAGATATATATATATATATATATATATATATATATATATATATGAGTGTGTGTGTGTGTGTGTTTGTTTGTGTGTTTACCTACTGGGGCGCAATATATGTGATTATCACTAATGACATAATGATGTTAACATGTGGCCTCTACTTCGATAATGCTTGAGATGATCTATTACATTATCTACTACATTATAAATGATTATGTATATGTATTACTGTACTATATTACAGTAATACATATACATAATCATTTATAATGTAGTAGATAATGTAATAGATCATCTATATAGTCTATATATAGTATACTATATAGGTCGTATACAACTTATATAGTAGACTATATCTAATCCTGTACTATAGTACAGTAATAGCAAAGGGCTTTGGTAATAGTAAGAATGATTTTAATGATTTAAGCAAGAATAATACAAAAGTATACTTTGTACCTATAGGTTTAATTAGTGTAATGTAGTGTTGAAACTGTGTTAAATGTGTATTAATTAGGATATTTGTAGAGTAATACAATTTGGT